>JAASFS010000012.1:0-66071 GCA_023333865.1 Globisporangium perplexum | reverse complement strand
GAGCACGGCGAGGAAGGCGCTCGCGGCGTCGCGCGGCATGGACGCGGTGCGCGCGAGCAGCGCGAACGTGACGCCGACGGCGCCGTATACGCCGCCGAGAATGAGGAGCTCCTTCTTCACCATTGTGGTGGGAGCGAGATGCGCGAGCGAGTGCGAGTCGAGGTGCTTGAGCTGCTTGGCGGTTTGTCGAGGAATGAGTTATCCTAAATGTTTGGAACAGCAAGTGTATAAAAACGAGCGATCTCTTCAAGGTACAGTGCAGCACGAGTTCCTCGGACTCTCTCCAGCTCGCTTTTCTGGCACACAGTTCTTCACCGGCGACGCTGCAGGAAGAAGTCGAGCGCGCGGAACTTGGTCTCCAGTCCTTTGGCAACCTGCAGACACACCACATCCGAGTTCAGATCGGAGAGAGATTGGACACAAAACGACAACGCCACGCGCACCTCAAGTGTCCGGCTTGGATCGCGGTTCGCTGGCAAGATGGCCTGGAGCCAGAACGAAAAGTCGATCCCCTCCACAACGACCGGGTTGCTGGCGCTCGAGCCTGCCGCCCGCGCAAATCGCGGCTCGAGAACGTAGCAGATGGTCACGATCGGATCCTCGAACCGCTTCCACCGGGACGACAAGGCTGGCGGCGGTGATCGACTGGCACCCTGAGTGGCGGCTTCCGCATCTTCAGACGCTTGCTGCTGCGGCGGCGGCTCGTGGATGATGTTCTGCTGCGACGATGCCGTTTTCCACACGATCGTGTAGCTGGAGTTGCCTGACGAGTGCTTCCGCTCTTCGTACACTCGCCGCACGAGGCAGCTGAAGCGCGAATCCGTCGTCTTACTTTCCACGATGCGATTGCCGTCACTGGAGAAGCTGAGAAACGACACCTGGCGACTCCAGAAGCACACGTCCTCGCGCGATGAGAGCGCATCTAGGATAGTCAGCTCTTCATCCGTCTCGGTGTTCCACATCTTCCACTGCGACGGATCGTGGAGGTAGAGCAGTATTGCGTCCACATCTTTCGACTTCATCTTCATCGAGCCTCGGAGCTGCGATATCATGCTCGTCGACTCACTCGAGCCACCGTGCGAAGCGGAGGTCTCCACATGCGAGCACACGTAGACTTTGTATCCCTCGTGTTGGTAAATCTTCGTCCACTCGATCTCGGCGGCTGGTATGAGAAGAGCTTTTGTGCCTGCACTTGCCGTCGTAGCATTCGCTCCAGGAGCGCGCCGAGATGATGGCTGATCCTCTACCTTTTGGAGGCTGCCGAACTTGGTGAAGCGAGTTGCTTGCTCGACCTCTCGCTTCGAGAAACAGGGGATGGAGACTGCACCATACGTGGACAAGAGCGAGAGAGCAAATGCCGAGAACGCCTGCTCGTCTGCCGACGCCGCTTGACCTTCGCTCTTCCCGAGACTGTTGGTACCTGTTCCTTTCAACGCCTCACTGAGATCTGGCTCGATGACGCATCGCGCGCGCAAGTCCGGGGGCAAGAAGGCTCGGAACACATGAGCGTAGCGCTGTACCATCGTCGATCCGCCTGCGATCAGAACCTTCACCAGTCGACCCGGGTAGTACTCGTGCGTCTTCAGAAGCACGCTGCGAACAACCTGAACTGTTCGGCTGAAGCTGTTGTGGTACTCCCATCCAGCGCAATCCAGCACCACGACGACCTCGCTGTGTGCCACACCGTTGACAAAGTCGTGGTAACTCCAGATGAACTCCCACAAGTAGAAGAAGTACCGCTCGACTGCAAACGGAGAGACATTGTGCCGCGCGAGGCTGGTCCAGTCCACTGCGTTCATCGAGACCAAGAGGACTCGGCGACCCTGGTCGTCGCGTTCCATGAACTTGGCGGGGAAGTACTTCTTGAGCGCGAAGTAGGAGAACTGCGGGCGGCCGAGGATCGTCTCGAGCGCGTTTTCGAGCCGAAAGCGTCGTACGTCCTCTTGGCGCTCGCAGTCGCTTGGTGTCCCCACGGAATCGGTCAACGACGATCGTTCAAAGTCTTCGAAGTCACTGGGCTTCGACTGGAGCATCTCCGGCTGCACCTCCAAGGAAATGAGTGTCAGGAACCACTGGAGCTTCGCTCCTTTCAGTCTCTTCCGGTACCACGCGGCGAAGAAGTGCCACAGCAGAGGGGCAACAGCCACTAGCACCAACAGCTGAGCGCTCACAGACAGGATGACCACTTGGTATCCGCACGGAGTTTGCCATCGCCATGTCCGCGTCCAGCTTGTCGGAAGGAACGACGAGTCTTGAAAGTGACGGCTCACTGCGTACACTGGCACGAGTCCGCACGAGAGGAGAGCGGCAAAGAACCGTAGTCGCATCTTGAGGAGTCGGAGTTCCATTTGGATGTCGATCCGTCGGTCCAGCTGAAGCTCTGCGCGATACCTCAGTCGCACCGTGAACAGCGGCGGTCGCTGAGTACCAGAGAAGGTGCTGCTGCGAGATCCCTCGTCACTCAGTGGGTCGGTGATCGTCGAATCCCGGCTCGTCATGGAGTCGATGTTGGCAACTGTGTGGAGAACCGACGAGGATGGCGACAGCAGAGCTCTAGACATGTCCTCCATCGACAGTTTGAACTGGCTCCCGCTGGTTAGCTGAATCGTGATGTGGTCGACGGCATCAAGCTCGCCGAGCGCAATCTTCTCGCTCCATCTCGGACGTTCGAAGGCAAGCTGTCGCTCGTGGACGTAGCACTGTGGCGCAGAGATCTTGAGCTCGACGCTCTCGACCTTTGGACATTTCGGCGACTCGTACTTGTCGTTCGATCTCCAGAATGTGACGAAAGAGCGCTCGGCGTGGATCCACTGCGGACTCTCGATCGCATACGACAGCACGGACGCCCACTTCGCGCACGAAACTGCGTCGTCGGAATGCATGGACAGGATCTTGCCGCTGTGGAGCTCGATGTCAAGTTCGTGCGGCCGGGCAAACTTTTCGTATCGAACCCGCCGGCAATCTTTCAAGAAGAGATCGCCGCGCGACTTGACGTGTCGGCTGCTCTCGATCGTCACGGTTGCTTCGAACCGATGGAGCGCCACCTGCGTGAGCACGAAGAAGCGTCTCTTCCAGATCCGTGTGTGGTCCGTCCGGCGGTGCAGGATGCCAGAGTGAAGCACGCCGACGAACTCACCCGTGGCAGTGCGGTCCGCCATGTGTTCCTTTGATTTCGCCATGACCGACTCCGTACCTCCAAGCAGTGGGTTGACGTCGATCGGCAGCGGGGTGTTCCGAGACACGACGACGACTTCGCATTGCAGGAACTCGACGCGAGCATCCGAACCAGCGCCTGAGAAGAACTTATGCTGCATCACACACCCGTTCACGAACGGTGTCTTCTGGACACGAGCGAGTCCGGGGATGCACACGCGGTCTCCACCGCAGATCTCGCCCACCGGCGCCTCCGTGGACGAACGCCGCAGTCCCAGCTTCTTGTGGACTTGGTACTTTGGGTGGCCACGCGGCACATCTGACATCGCGTCATTGCAACATTTAAGCTGTTTGCTCGAGCGCGCGGCTGACGCGGTCTGCGTCTCCTCGAAGACGACCACGAGCGCTCCGCCGTGGTTGTCGACCGCCAAGTGTCCGGCGTGAGGGGTGCGTGCGGCGATGCCCAGGATGCGGCCGCGCTGGTCGACGAGCTCCACCGGGTCGTTGTAGCACACGGGCTGCTCGGGCTCCTTCTCAAACCCCTCGGCCGGGATGATCGTGAACACGGCAGTCGCTACGCGCGCGGGACTCGCAGATTGGCTTTTGGGCTCCACGGGCGGCAGCACCACGAGGGCTGGCGCCTTCCCGAGCAGCGACGGCCCCGACGACGACATCGAGAAGCTGGACGAGGTCACGGACGGCGCAGCAGGCTCATAGATCGAGAGGAACGGTGCCTTGTGCTCGCCAGCTGGCTCGATGCAGCGCAACATGAGCCGCGTCGTGTAGTAGCGCACGACGCACGTCTCGTGCTCTGCGTCGAGCCCGACGACGTCGCTACTGTCATCATCCTCCGCCAGGAGGTCCACACGATTCTGTGTGCTCTCGCGCTTAGACACAGACGCCGGCGGCGCGAACACCGCGAGGCTCTCGCGCATCGTGCTGGTGCTGCTGTTCCTACGGTTGTTGAAGTCGCACCTCTTCGAGATAAGCTAGATCGAATTTATTGTCAGCATACATTCAACAAGGTTCAAACATTAAATAACTTGGTGTGGATAAAGACTTGGTGTTTATAAGCTGAAATTAATTTCGTACTTTACTGGATTTGCGCTTCTCGTACATGCGATTGCTCACCCACTGCCGCCGCAACGTCGTCGTCCAACTACGCGACTCCGCGCGCACTGACCTGCCACTGATGATGATCAGCTTCGACACGTTCACGGGCCAGCTGCACGACGCCAGCGCCGGCGACGCCGACAGCGGCAGCAGCAGCGGCAACAGCAGCAGCGCGGACGGCGGTGGCACCGACTCGGCGGCCTCCGTCACGTCCGACGACACGTGCGATTCCGGTGCAGAGGCGCCGTCGCATCGTCTCTTTGCCGCGGACGCCGAACATGACGCCGGCGCGCTGGCGGCTGTCTCCGACGACAGTGACGCCGCGAACCCGTACGATCTCTTCCACGAGCGCACAGCGGCGGCCTCAGCAGCTACGTCTTCGGCTGCAGCGCCGCCACTGTCGCCCGCGTCAGCAGCCGGGGGGAGACGCAGCCGGAAGCACCGCCGCAGCAGCGCAGCGCCGCCGCCGCCGCTGCCCCCACCGATCGTCATCCCCTCGCCCGACGGGCATGCGGCGGAGGAGCCGGTGGTGGAGAGCGGCGGCCGCGTGCTGCAGCTCTTCCACCTGCTGACGTTCAAGAACCAGGCGAGCGACGCCAAGTCGGCGCTCGTGCAGCGCCTCGTGGCGGTGACGAACGTCAAGGAGCTCATCATGTCGAAGGCCACGGAGGAGCAGATCGCCTCCGCGGCGAACGACGCGATCACAGACGAAATCCTGGCGAGCGTCGACATCGAGGACAAGCGGAGGCAAAGCGTGACGTCGCTCTTGGCAGGCGGCCAACACACGCCGAGTACGTTCACTGCTGCTGCTGTGGCGCGAGTAGCTAAGGGACGGCCGTCTTCTCTCCCGGTGATGCTAACAGGCTGCTGCATGTGCTGCTGCGACAGACTGCGTGGATACCGCCTTGGCGACCGCGCTGGACGCCGACAGCAGCAGCGCGATTGTCACGACGGGACACTATAGCCCGTACCGCGTGCTGGAGCTGGTGGACGTGCTGGACTCGACGACGGGTGGCATGGTGAAGCTGATCCTGACGAACGTGCGGCGCCGCGCGCCATTCTCGCAGCGGAAGAGCAAGGCGATCGAGTTCTGCAGCTTCTGCACGGCGTACAGTGACCACACCGCCGCGCAGCACCGCTGCCGGATCTGCGGCACCGCGGGGCAGCACCGCAGCAAGTCATGTCCGAAGCGCGCGTCGTCCCCGAGTTCGTTCACGCCCCCCCCTCGCTCTAAGACGCCGGAGAGCAGCGCAGTCGGGAAGGCGTACTGCACGTTCTGCTCGGCGCTGGTGAACCACACGACGCAGACGCACCAGTGCCGCAACTGCGGCGCGCTGGGAGCGCACCGGAGCCGCAGCTGCAGCCAGAAGCCGACGGGGCGAGGCAGCCGGTGGGTCGGCTCCCCCATTGAGCAGTTCCGCGAGCGCAAGTTCTGCGACCTCTGCGGCACGTGGCGGTACCACACGTCGAACGAGCATAAGTGCAGTATCTGCTCGGTCGTGGGGGAGCACCGGAGCAAGAACTGCCCGCTGAAGGTCGCGAGCAGGTCTCCAGGCAGTGGCACCCGCACTCCGAGGATCAACACCGGGTCCCCCGCCGTGGCGCTGGCGCACTTCTGCTCGTTCTGCGCCAAGCAAGCCGCTCACAGATCCGAGGAGCACCGGTGTCGCGTCTGCCACGCTGTGGGCTCCCACCGCTCGGGCGAGTGTACCGAGCGCAAGTCGGTGCTGTCGTACTCGGTCACAACGGCGACGAAGGTGATCGAGAAGGTGTTGCCAACATCGGCCACGTCGCTCGTGTGGAACAGCATCGACAAGGTCGGCGATGTCGACACGATCCTGAGGAAGACGCTGCAGCGCATCGGCGTGTGGGGTGGTGGCTCGCAGACGCCGATCACGACGCCGTATGCGCCGCCCGCGGGTGCGCGCGAGAGCAGCAGCCAGCGGCTCGCGGTACCGCCGTCTGCGGTGAACGTCGCGGGGGTGTACGTGCTGTCGTACGCGGAAGGGCGGTCGGTGGTGCCGGAGCGCATCCTCAAGTACATGCGGCTGCTGATGCACCACGAGATCTCGGTGAACGCCTTCTCGGTCGTCGTGCGCTTCGATCCGAGGTCGTCGCACTGGGAGCTCGAGAAGCCCGGCATGGTGACCCCACGGTCGCTGCCGTCGAGTCCGACGATGAGCGAGCAGCTCAAGAAGCGCATGGCCAAGTACACGCTCCAGACGCTGTTCGGCGCGCGCGAGAAGCTCGTCGCGATGGCGCTGGAGCAGCGCAAGCAGGCGCTGCAGCTGCAGTCCCACGCGCAGCAGACGCGCCACGCGAGCGCGCTGGAGAGCGCGGAGGCTCCTGGCACCGTCGCCGTCCACAGCTCGTGACGCGGCAGCCACCTCACGATGTCACTGCAAGTGGGATGAATACAACACCAAGCTCACGAAGCTGCCTCTACTAACCTGTCCGACCTCGTGCGCTGCGCCTGCCGCCCGAAGCCTCGTCCCGCGCTCTCGTCGTCGCCGTCCAGCGTTCTGGAGTCCCCGTCGCCATCGTCGTCGCTTACTCGACAGAACACTCGTCGACGATGCGCGCGAACCTGTGGATGTGGTTGAGGAAGAACTCGCCCGTGCGCTGGTTGTTCACCTCCTCGTCCACGAGCACGAGGTTGTTCGCGAGGTAGAAGTGCACGTCCGACTTGAAGCTCGCGCTGTGGATCTTGTGCGCGATGAGCTCGGCGCGCGCGCGGTCGGCGTCGACGCCGCGGAAGAGCGCGAGCTTCTCCAGGTCGAGCGAGCGGTAGAGCTTCACGTACGAGCGCAGCGCCGGCACGTGCTGCTGGCGCGCCACGAGCTCCGCGAACGCGCGCTGCTGCACCTGCGACGCCTCCGCGCTGCGGTTCACGGGCTTGCCGTCCACGAGCGGGCACGCCGGCAGGATGAACTTAGGCGCCGAGAACGAGAAGAGCTCGCTGAGCGCCGACGTGTCGCCCTTCTGCAGCTTCGCCTGCTTGTCACCGTACTTCTCGCGGATGAGCGAGTGGATCTGCTCGTTCACGCGGTTGCCCGGGCACAGGTGGAGCACGATCGAGAGCAGCGCCACGGCCTTCTCCGTCGTCTTGTTGAGCTGGTCGTAGTCCGCGAAACGCGAGTAGTAGTTGCGGCTGCGCTGCACCTGCAGGATGATCGTCGAGAACGAGCGGATCGCGCCGGCGAAGTCCTGCAGCATGAGCTGCGCGAAGCCCATGTGGTAGAACACCGACACGTGGCACGCCGGGGACTTCTCGTGGATCTGATCGTTCGACTTGGCCTTCGGCTCGCCGCGCGAGCGCTTGTTGAAGAAGTCGATCGGCTCGAGCAGCTTGAGCGACGTGTAGTAGTCGCCGTAGAGCACGTTCGCGCGCGAGAGCGTGATGAGCGCGAAGTACCCGAGCTCCTTGACGGTGTTCGACGGCGCCACGACCGCGCTCGAGTCGCTGCCCTGCTTGAGGATCTCGACGATCTTGGAGAAGCGCACGAGCGCGTGCAGGTAGCCGAGCACCTTAGTAGTCGCCCAGATGTCCTGGTGCGCCTCGTACTGCGCGATCTCGCTCTCCGACTTGGACGCGACCTTCGCGCGGTACTGCGAGTACGACTGGTACTGGTACACGAACTCGCCGACGAGGTCGAAGAGCCACTGCGACGGCAGCGCCTCGATGTCGAGCGACTGGTCGAGCACGCCGTCGAAGATCGCGCAGTACGTGTTCCAGGACTCGACCTTGAACTCCATGCCGGGCTGCGTGCGCGAGAACATGTGGCGGAAGTAGATCTGCTTGTAGAGCAGGAGGAACGTCGGGTCGCTGTCCACGAGCGACTCCACGGCGCTCGGCTCGGGCCACGATGTCTGCTTGAAGTAGTTGTTCGTGAGGTTGTGGAACTCGCGGTCGTACAGGCGCGCCATCTCGGCGCCGTTGCCCGAGATCAGGTGCGTGTACATGAGCGTGAACCAGTTCTTCACGGTCTCCGGGAGCAGGAAGTCCGCGGGCTTCTCGTCGCGGCGGTCGCTCGTCATAGTGCTGCTGCTGCTGGTGCTGGTGCTGGTGGCTGTTGTGTCGGAGGGCTGGACCTGGACCTGGACCTGGAGCTTGCTGCGCGCTGCGTTCCCCCCTTTCGGCTTGTGCTGCGCGGTCGAAATGACTGGTTTGGCTCCGCGGAGGGGAGCACGACCAACTACATGGCGCCAGAGTAATTGACTCGAAAAATGTATGAATGGAATCGACTGAGCCTATTGCTAAAGTTGATTCCGGTCCAGTTGGTTGGCTACCCTTTCAAATATGATTGGGAATGCCATTCGCTTTTGCAAGGGGTAACGCACTTGAAGCGCCGCACACTTGATCTTGGAGCATGACCATGCCAACGCCGCCGTGAGTGCTTCCTCGGTTCCCGCGCGCCTACTATGGACACTGGCGGCGGTGCATCCGAGACGCACCAGCGCGCGATCATCTACGCTGGCGCCAGTCCGGCGCGGCGCCGGCGCCAGGAGGCTGCCGCGCTCAGCGTCCCGCGCTGGTTCGACCTCCCGCTGCTGCTGCCAGAGCCACACCCGGTGGCCGCGCGAGTGCAGCGCGCGCTGGCGCGGGACGGCGAGCGACCAGCGCAGCTGCAGCCGCGCTCAGAAGACTCGGTACCAAAGATCTCGCGGCTCTCGCCTGTGAAGGATTTGCTGCGCTTCAAGACGAGCAGCAGGGCGGCGCTTGCAGATGCCGCTGGCGGGCGAACAGCCAGTGCGCAGCAGCTCGCAATGCGCGGCGGCTCTCGAAACCATCTCGCAAGGCAGAAGAAGCGCATTACTACGCATGCTGGCGCACCCGTCGTGCTCGACCGTATCGACCGCAAGTCGCGGCTCCGGGAGAAGATCTGGAAGGACCTCAACCGGTTCGGGCTCTGGTATGTCGCGGGCGAGACGGCGATGGATGGCGCTGTCGACTCGCTTGATCGAACTGTCGACGCGATCATGCAGCAGTGGGAGGACACCGCAACTGTTGACACTGCGCTTCGGTCGAGAGAGCGTGACACCAAATCGGACTCGAACGAATCAACAAGTGCAGAGTGGCGGGCGGAGACACCACTGACCGATAGTACCGATCGTGTTGGCTTCGACCAGCAACAACCAGAGGCGCCGCCGACAGTGTTCCTCACAGCTCTGTCTGGTGAGTCTCCCTCATCGGCGCCTGAGGGGGGCGGAACAAACCTCTATGCACTTGAACATGGCGACGATGACAACGACGACGACGAAGATGAAGACGAGGAATCGGAGGAAACTACAGTCGGGAAGAGACGCGAACTTCATCTGCCAGGAATGAAGCGTCGGCAACGGCTGAAAGAGCTGCACTGCTTTGTCGAGCAACAACTTCAAAAGCGGTTGTTCAAGTCGTGGGATACGATCGAGATCGCGTTCACCGGCAGCGGTGACCTCACAGTTTCGCAGATCATCAAGTTCTTGCAGCACTCGGATGTGCAGCTGAGCGCTTCTGATGCAGCCAAGGTTCAAGCGATCCTGGAGACGCACACTCGAGACGTCCATGTAAACCAAGCAGCGAAGGGTCAGCTGTCAGCCGTTCCGGAGACAAACGAAAACGGAAATGCAGAGGGTTCCAATCAAGCGAGCGGGCATGCAAGCTCGATGACGCTGGGAAACCCGAAGACGAAGCCGACGACTCTGTCGTTCAGCACCTTCCGCGGCATCTTTCACACGAAAGACACCCAGGAGGCGATGAAGTGGAAGCGCGAGTTCGACCGAGAGAAGATCCGCCAGCGACAAGAGAAGGAGATCTACGAGAAAGAGCTCGCTGCGCTTGAAGAGAAAGGTACTGTCACAGAAGCACATCTACTTGCAAACTTCGTTGCGGATGCGAGCTGATATCTTTCCGATTATGTTGCCCCACGTGCAGTGAAGAAGCGCCTCGCCGAGTCCGCGAAGGTGATGATCGATATCCTCGCCCAGTTCCGTGTGGACCCGCTCACCATTCCGTGGGATAGCGACGAGCAGCGACTGGAGATGCGCGCGCAGCTCTTCGAAACCATTTTCACGAAACCTCAGCGCCGTCAGGTGTTACAGGTGACGGCGAGTACCCAAGGGGCGGATCCTGCCTTTCTTTCGAGTGGATCGAGTATCCCCGAGAAACTCAGTGCGCGGATCGTGGAGTCTGCACTCTTGCAAAAGTACTCTCGAAATGGGCACTTCGATTTGATCGAGGCGATCCCTGCCGCGTACATCTACCACGACTTCGTCGCTGACTGCATCAAGAAGAGTTTCGAACGATATTGGCAAAAGTGTGAAGCTGACCAATGGCCAGAGCGACAACTGATCTTCCAGTTCCGGCTCAAGAAACAAGTCTTCTATGAGTGGAGGTGGTTCACGAAGCATGCTGAGACGCTGCGGCAGTTTGTGATGCGGAAGTTCGTGGCGTGGAAGTATATGACAAGGAAGCTGCACGAGCATTACGAGTTCGTCCGGATCGCTTTTTGGCCGTTCTACGTGTGGAAGCGCCACCTGCAGCATCAGATCGTTGCTCGAGGCAAGGGTTCCTTCCTCAAGAACGTCGTGCTCACTTACATTCAGCTGCGGCACTTTCGAGCACTGAAGAAGCGGTACCTTCGAAGACAGTGGAACGAGCGTCATACCGCGAGGTTGCTCATGAAGAAAGAGGGCAAACTGGTACAAGTTACTTGGACCGAATGGAAGTGCCGAACGCAGGCGCGGATCGTCATCCACCGACTCTGGAAGAGCCGCGGCCACGCTCTCCAACGACTGCACAAACTCTACACAGTGAGGGTGGCGTTCTACATCTGGCGGTACTTCTCAATTCTTAAGAAGGACATGCAACGACGGAAGTACCGGTGTCTACTCGAGCAGTTCTCGCCGACGAAGAAGCACCGAGGGCCGGCTGCACATGCACTGGAGGGAAGCCGGCACGGGCAACATTCATACGGAACATCCTGGTATCCGGCGTCAGCGTCCGCATCACTTCAGTCAGGTCTGTCGCTGAGCGCTTCGGATCCTTACATGGTGGCAAGCAACAAAGTGTCGGTATCGGCAGGAGATTCATGGTCTGATGCGGGGTATACCCAAGTCGACACCGTCGAGGATTCGTCGGAGAGCCAGGCTATTGATCGAGACAGCAACCTGAGCGCAGGTGGAGGTTCCTCGCTCACAAGGATCATGGAAACCGAGCTGGGGCAGAAGATCAAGCGCAAGAGTCGCTTGTATGATCTATGCCTAGCGCTCTACTTGAAATACCGGGAGAAGGATCGCCGCAAGATGGTGGGGAACGTGGTCACGTTCCGGCGAGTGGCGAGGAAGTTCCTGGTGCTGCTGAAGAGAGCTGTCGAGCACGAGAAGAAGAACCGATTCGCGTTCGATTTGGGCAGCTTCCGTGTCCTGCGCCAGCGCTTCAAGCAGTGGATGGTTGGGACGTTCTTCAAGGCGGAGTGTGGCAGTGAACTTGGCGACGGCAATGCCAACAACGAGGACGAGAATCTCTCGGGCGATGACATCGACAGCAAGGGCCGCGTCGTTCTGCATTGGCGGCGGGATCGCGAGTGGAGGCAGTTGGGGATTGAGCAGAACCCGAGTCGAGCACAGCAACTTCGCGAAGATCTGCGGGTGATATTCGAGAACGATGCACGGCGAGCCGAGCTGGTGCGCGACCGCGAAGTGGCGCTGAAGCGGAAGCACCAGACCGAGGAGGCCTTCCTCCGGAAAGAAGCTGGCGCGACGCTCAAGGTCAAGTCAACCCAGATGCAGCAGTCCCAGCTGATCATGCGCACGCGAGGACACCGGATGCACGACGTCCTCGACCGAGTGTACGATGACTTGCTCTGTCAGCACATGCGTCGGCAGCTAAAGTCGAGCTTCCGCAGCTTGAGAGTGGTCGTGATGCTGAAGTACACCGATATGCTGTGTCACCGCGCACAGCTCCGCAACTGGCTGCGACTATGTCACCGCTTCATGTACTGGGAACGGCACATGGAGGCGTTCTACCGACTGAGGACGAAATACCACGCGTTCCAGATGCTGCTCAAGCACGCGGTGTGGAAGTGGAAGTTCCAGACTCCAGGTCTGTCTCAGAAGCTGCAGCAACGCCGCAATCTGGTGTACAAGTACGAGCAGTTCCTCGAACACCACCGCTTGCTGGACGGGAGCTTGGCATCGTCGCGACTCGCTCTCACGAAGTTCTCACCTGCAAACTCGTTCCACGGCATCTTCCTTCGCTGGGTGCAGTTCACACAGTTCGAGCACGCGGGCCGTCGGATGGCCGTGCTGGTGCAAGAGAAGAAGGACATTGCGCTCGCCCAGTCAGTCTTCCACGCACTGAAGCTGCACGTGAAGAGGAAGTACACGTTCGAGGAGCGACGACGGAACCAACCCTTCTTGCTGCGCCAGGTGGAAGCGGACCTGGACGCGTACCATTGCAAACTGATCACGCTCAAAGCACGACTTCCGACGACTCTGCTGAGCGAGAAGCTCGCACGCAAGCGCGCCTTCCTCCTGAACGCCGCCACCGGATCGCCGACGCTCAAGCAGCTCTTCCAGGAGCACGAGGAGGTTGTGCGACGCCGTCTGACTCTCGAGAACCGCCTCATGTTCAACGCTTACAGCGAGCGCAAGATCCACAACTACGCCGAGCGCTCCTCTCCGCTCTTCGGCGCCACGGTGGGGCGATCGTTCGCGTACGAGAAGGCGCCGCCGTACGGCAGCATCAGCGAGGTGGCAGTCACGTGCGGCAAGCAGGTGGACGGGATCTCGCTGGTCGTCAAGACGAGCGCGTCGGCCTCGCATGAAGGCGCGCTGCACGGGAACCCATTCGGCACCCGCGAGGTCTTCACGCTCTCGAAGGGCGAGGTGCTCGTCTCGATCGAGGGCTTCGCGTCGCAGACCGTGTTCGGGCTCCGCTTCGGCACGAGCGCCGGGCGGCTCTCCAAGTGGTACGGCCACTGCGACAAGGGCACGCGGTTCGAGATCCGCAGCGATTTTGGCGGCAAGCGCGAGGAGATCGTGGGGCTCTTTGGGTACGCGGACAGCGCGTCGCTGCACGCGCTCGGCGCCGTGTTCCGTCACACGACGTTCAAGAACATCTTCGAAGGGCTCTGGCTGCAGCCCGAAGCGGCGGCGTCGCAGCCGCTGCGCGGCGCTGGCGACGAGGTGGCACTCTGCGACCGGCAGTTCTCCTACTTCCTGCAGGTGCGCATGTGCGACGTGCTGAACGCGCTCAAGCGCGCGCACCGGTTTGCGCTGCGCGCACACCGCGCGCCGCACCTGCCGTCGGCGCTCGCGCGCGTGCGCATCATGATGGGCATCACGCGGTGGCTCTTTGACGCGCTCACGCACGGGCTTGTGCACAACTCGGCGCGCGAGGAGGAGGGCAAGCGCATCCTCCAGGACGGCATGAACAAGCGCGCGGCGGGCGAGAAGAGTCTGCAGGAGGCGCTGCTCGCCATGGAGCTCGTCGACAGCTTCCGCGGTGAGGACAAGCAGCTCAGCGTCGCGACGCTCGGCGCCAAGAAGGTCGCGGAGCTGCGCGAGGCGCTCGAGCAGGCGCAGCAGCGCGCCGCCGCCGCGCGCCGCCTCGTGGATGACGGGCAGGCGGAGATCCTCGCGGGCCGCCGCATCCTGCCGCACCTGCCGATGACGCGGCGCATGATGGCGGCCATCCGGCGCATGTACCGCGTCGTGCAGACGAAGGACTACATCGACCAGATGGACCCGGACGTGCGCGCGATCCTGCTCGAGGGCGGTGACGAGATCAGCAATGGTGGCGATGTCGACTCAGATTGAGGAGATGATAATTGCAGCTGAGACGCCTCTGAGACTGTCATAATTGCGGCGGTGAAGAGATCAAGCAAGAGGAGGAGGAGGATGGCGAGCATCAGCAGCGACGCCGCCGCGCACGACAGCGCCGTGATGGAGACCGCGGCCGACGCGTCGCTCTGCAAGCTCTCGGCGAGTTCGCTCGGCTACTTCCGGGACCCGTTCGTGCAGTTCTTCGTCAAGGCCCCGTCGCGCCGCATGCCGATCATCAACCGCGGGTACTACGCGCGCGTGGCGGCGGTTGAGACGCTCGTGAGCAAGTTCCTTGCGTCCGACGCCTCCGACGCGCAGCCGCAAAAGGAGAAGAAGAAGCAGGTCGTAGTGCTCGGCGCGGGCCACGACACCATGTTCTTCCGGCTCAAGGAGGCGGGGCGTCTCGCTGACTGCGAGTACTTCGAGCTCGACTTCCCGGACGTCACCATGCAGAAGGTAATGGTGATGAAGCGGCGGAGAGCGCTGGCGGCGCTCGTCGGACTGGATTCGAGTGAGGCGTTCGTGGCCGCTGTGTCCTCCGGTGCGTCCGGCGTCGGTTCGTTGTGTCAGTGACGAGATCGTGGTGCTGACCCTGGATCGTCATCTGGGGTCGACGAGCAGGGTACTCGGAGCTGAACACAAGCGGCTACCACCTGCTTCCGTGCGACCTACGAGACCTCGAGCAGACAAAAGCAAAGCTGGAGGCAGCAGGCATCGACAGGAGGTGCGACTTGCTGTCTGTCGCGCAGTGGCGGTTGGTGGGGATGCTGACTCCTGATCCTCGGATCTCGGTTCTCGGTTCTCGTGCGTGCGCGGTACAGCGCGCCAACGCTGTTCGTGTCAGAGGTCGTGCTGGTGTACATGGCAGCGGAATTCTCCTCCCGCGTCATCTCGTGGTCGACAGAGCTCTTCGACGACGTGAGCTTCGTGTTGTACGAGCAGATCCTGCCTGACGACGCGTTCGGTCGCGTGATGATGACGAACATCAAAGCGCGCGGCTGCGAGCTGCTCAGCATCCGAGACTACCCGACGCTCGAGGCGCAGGTCGCGCGGTTCCGAGCGCTCAACTTCGAAGCGGTGCAGGCGTGGGATATGAACCAGATCTACTACCAGTTCCTCGACGCCGCCGAGCGAGCCAAGTACGCACGATCGTCTCGTCACGGTGATCGTGTGGTCTGCGTCTGACGACTTGTACTGCTGGTTGCCTCCAGACGCGAGCGACTCGAGATCTTCGACGAAGTGGAGGAGTTCCACCTGCTGCAGGCGCACTACTGCGTGGTCGTCGCGAGCAAGTCCGCGAGCTCTCCAGCGGCGCGAGCCTTGGTTCTAGCGAGGCAGAGCTGAGCGCGGAAGATCGGCGAAGAGAGCGGTCGGTCGGGAGAAGTGGGATGTATTCGGTTCGTCTGGAGGGAGGCGGCAGGCGAGCCGAGGGTGGCGGTGGTGCTGCTGGTCCGCCGACAAACAAGTGATCGTCGGTTTATACTACAGCCGAAACGTGATGATCGCGACGTCTCCGTTGGAGACGCAGGCGGAGATCAGATTCCCCTGCTTGTTCCAGTTCACTTCGTAAATATCCCCGTTCGCTTGATACGTCTTCACGAGGCTCCCGTCCTGCAGGCCGCACCAGCAAGAAAGAAGAGTTAGTCTCGGAGCTCGTTCGCTGCGCAGCACACGCCTCATCGACCGCCGCGTACCTTCAGAGACCAGACGTTGATGACTCCCCCTATTGTGCCGCTAGCCAAGAACTCCCCGCTCGGACTGTAAGCGACGCCATACACGGGATACCTGATACACACACACACACACACACGTCCGTCAGTATGGACTCAAGCACAGCCCTCCCGGCAGCAGCGCGCTCCACGTACTGGTGCTCAAACGTTCTAATGCATGTGCCCGACTCGATGTCCCAGACCTTGACGGTGCCGTCGAAGGAGGCACTCGCCAGTGTGAGCGGAATGCCGGGATTTGCTGTTCCAGGACCCGTGCAGCTCCAGCGGAACGTGTACACTTCCTTCTTGTGCTCCTGGAGGTCATGCATCCACGCGTTCTTGGGCTTCTTGTTGTCGCCTTCCTTCCCCGTCTTGTCGCCCCCGTCCGCCTCAGGCTGCTCGGGTGTCCCAGTCGAGATCTCCTCCTCCAGCTTGAACGGGTCCCAGATTTTCACCGAAAAGTCGTCCGAGCACGACGCGAGCAAGCGTCCGGTCGGGTCCCACTTCACCGAGTTGATCGCGTCCGTGTGGCCCGTGAGCACCACATCTGGCTTGAGCTCGCCGACGCGCGTGACGCAGATGCGCATGTCCGATGAGCACGTCGCGAACGTCGAGTCGTCCTTCCACGACGCGTCCAGGATCGGGTCCTCGTGCAGCTTGATCTGCTGCCGCTTCGTCTCGCCGGTGGTGTCCCACACCGCGACAGTCTTGTCGAAGCTCGCGCTGAGCAGGTACGACCCCGACTTGCTCCACCGCGTCGCGAACACCGGTCCGTTGTGGTACTGAAAGATATGCTTCATCTCGCCGCCGACGTCCCAGATCCGCGTCTTGCCGTTGTAGGTTCCAGATGCCAGCAACGTGCCCTCAGGCTGTGTCGGACACGCAGACGTCAGTTCGCGGGAAGCATCCAGTCCAGATCCTCCCACTGAAGGACTCACATTCCACTCGAGCGTTGTGACATCTTTGTGGGGTCCTGCGCCGTGGTTCAGCACCTTCGGGGCGAGCGCGAGGGCTTTGCTCACGCTCAGCTCGGTCGGGATCTCCCAGATGCGGGCGGTCGAGTCGCTCGATCTACAGCGCGCGAAAAGCGAGAGGCGTTCACTCCGTCAGCCGAGCTGCTCGACCGACACGCTGGTGCCGGCAGCCAGCACCCAGCAGCCGCGAGCCCACGTACCCGGAGACCAGTATGTTCTTCGCGGGGTTCCACAAACAGCCGTACACCTGGAGCCGAGAGTCGACAGTGCGTCAGTTCCTCCAGCGCGCCTCCCGCACCCCACGCTCTGTAGCACGCTCACCCACCTCCTTCTCGTGTCCGCTCAGAACGATCAGCGCCGCCTTGTCCGTCTTGTCCACGCCGTTCGCTTCTGTCACTGCAGGCGAGCGCACTGTGAGTCTCCCACAAGCAGCCACCGCAAGCAACGACGAGCTCCCGTTCCCACCTTTCGCAGCGTCGACCGCGTCCGGAGATCCATCGCCTTGCTTCCGCTTCCGCTTGTTCGACGTCTTGGAGGACGCGCCGGCGCTCCGCGCGCTGCTCGTCGCCGACTGCGCGACGCGGCAGATGTGCGGGCTCAGCAGCGAGAAGTCGCCCTCGCACTCGCGCTCCGTGCCGTCCTGCGACCACAGCCACTCGTTAGACTCCGCGTCACCACCCCCTCGCTCTCAACGCTCTCCCTGCCGCTCCCCCCGCTCGCCCCGCGCGGCGCACCTCGTTGATATGCGCCTCGATGCCGACGTACTGAAGCCCCTTCTGGACGAACGAGACGAGCGCTCCCGGCGGCAGCTCCGTGTCAATGACGCTCGTCTTGGCCAGCTGGCTCTCGTACGCGAACGTGAACGCCGAGTGCATGAAACCTGCCGGACACACACACGCAGTCGCCGTCGCACTCGTCAGCGCCGCCGCACACGAGAGGGGGAGGGAGGAAGGAGGCGGGGGGAGCAGGACGGCAGACACCCCACGCACCCGACTCCTGCAGGTAGCGGTAGATGAGGAAGTTCACTTCGTCCGACGTGACCGCCATGGTGACAGCAGCGCGCGCGGCGGGACGTCGTCCCTCCCTTCTTTTTCGCTCGCTCGCTCGTGCCGCGCTCCGCCTCGTCGAGATTCGCTCGCGCGCGGCGTGTTCGACGCCTCCGCACTCCGCTCTCGCTCGCTCGCTCGCGCTTCCTGCGCGCGAGTCGTCACACGTCGAAGACGAGCGTCTCCAAGCTCGCTGTCTCCTCTGCAGTCGCTTGCTCGCTCGCTCGGTCGGTCGCTTTCCTCCCCCGCAGGCGTGGCGCTGGACGTCGGCGTAGGCTGGCGCGTTCACTAATAAAGGCGTTTGTTTGCTCCACAAAATATACGGCGTAACCAAAACGTAACCATACAGGGTTACGATAGTAACCTCGGCATGTAACCCTACCCTCGCATTCTCGCTACATACTGAAAACAAGGTAAAGGAACACTCTAACACATGGCACAGTCGCCAGAGGATACGAAGCTCCACGAGCTCCACGAGCTCCAAGGTGCTGCACGCTTGCGCATGTGAGCGAGTGTGTGCATGCATGCGTGCATTCCGAGAATGTATCTAGCGCAGGATGTGCAGCGCCATCGTCGCTGCGGCGCGCTCAGAACTTCTTGAGCAGCGCGGCGGCCTCGTCCTGCACCGACTGGTCCTCCTCAGTCTCCACGGGCGCCGCGAGCGCCTTCTCCGTCCACGCCTTGGACGCCGCCCAGTCCTTCTTCTTGTAGTGCACCTGCGCGATGAGCAGCGTGTTCTTCTTCCACGCGCCGGGCGCCAGCGCGTCCGACTTCATGAGGAACCCGAGCGCCTCGTCGTACGACGACTCGGGCGGCGTGCCGAAGAGCACGGCTGCCGCCTTGCGCTCGAGCCACGAGAGGTCCGCAATCGAGATGCACCAGCGCCCGAGCAGGTGGTACGTCGTCGGGTTGCTCGGGTCCAGCTCCGCCGACTTCTCCCAGTGGCCCTTGATCGTGTACGAGTTGGCGATCGCGACCTTGGAGCCCTCGTAGTCGCCGATGGACGACAGGATGATGCCGAACCAGTTGTGCACCTGCGCGACGTCCGACGTGCGCGCGATGGCCTGCTGGATCACGTCGCGCGCGTAGTATGTCAGCTCCTTCTTCTCCTCCGCCGACGTGCTCTTGAGGTTCGACACGTCATAAGCGCAGCGCGTCAGGCGCCACATCACGCCGACGTCCTCCGGGTTGGCTGCGGAGGCGGCGTACAGTCACACCCTCCTGTCAGCGACCCTCCCAGTTTCGCCGCAGGTTACATGCAAGCAGCGCTGGCTGCGGGAACGCACCGGCGTGCATCTTGCGCAGGTCCGCGAGCAGCGTGCGGCGGTCGTAGCTGTTGTCGTTGTAAAGCTCCTCGGCGCGCACGGCGTCGGCGGACTCCATTTTCTTGAGCGGGGCGGCGAGCGCGACGGATCCGGAGACAGCTGCGAGCGAGAGCAGCGCGAGGGCGGCGGCGGCAGCGGGCGAGTGGGAGCGAGAGGTCGAGCGCGCGGCGGCGGTTGTCGCGAAGGTGCGTGTGGTCGCCGAGCGCAAATGCGAAGTGCGGAGCGGCGGCAGTTGGCGCGCGAGCTGCGCGAGACGGCGGCCTGCAGTGCGCATCGCGCGGGAACAACGTCAATGGCGTCGCCGTCAGTCCGGCGTCCGCGTCATCGAGGACGAGGAAGGAGCCATGCAACAGCAGCATCCACCGAGCATCCGCGAGCTCAACACGATCTTCTGCCGTTTGACTTGAACTTTGTATGTGACGTGACAGATTCCGACGTGCGACGCCGCGAGACGTGCTCGTGACGCACGAGCGCCACGTGGCGACTCGATCGCTGGCGGCGGCGACGCCTTCGACCGCCGCATTCCCATGGCTGCGCATGATCTGCATGGGCGACCGCAGGCGCCAGACACACGCAACGTCCATTGTGTGCAGTTCCCTCACCCAACCAGCCAGCCAACGCGGGCGTCGGAGTGAGCGCCTCCCATCCTCACACCCCGAGCCGCTTGGCGCCTCCTCTCTCTCTCTCTCCGCTCGGCTTCGCCGCGCTCGCGTCTATTTCTTCGCGTACCGGTCCGTGTAGTACTCCTCCTCGGCCTTCATCTTGCTCACGAACTTCTTCTCGAAGCGCTCGCGGTTGTCGTTGATGCGCGAGACGATGTCCTTCACGTCGAGCTTGCTCGGGCTCTCGAGCAGCGTGTAGATGCCCGCGGCGCGCGCCGCGCGGTAGTGCGTCTCCAGCGAGAAGCCCTGCAGGTGCGTCTCGTCGCGGTGGCTGCCGTGCACGACCGCCGACAGGTTCAGCGACGCGATCATCTCCGGCGTCACCTCCCACGGCGCGTCGATGAGCACGTCGTCGACGAACCGGCACCCGAGCACGCTCAGCACGCGCTCGTGCAGGTTCATGATCGGGTAGTTGAGCCCGCGGTGCGCGTTCACGACCGCGTCGTTGTGCACGCCGACGATCAGGTACGAGCCGAGCGCCTTCGCGCGCTTCAGGATCTCCACGTGCCCGGCGTGGAACATGTCGAACGCGCCGTCGATGTACACGACCGTGTCCGCCTTCCGCGGCTCGTGGTTGCCCGCCGAGAAGAGGCGCAGCATGCGGTTCGTCGTCAGGAACTTGGACGGGCGGTCGTACGGGCCCTTGCCGCTCGCCTTCACCTGCGACGACAGCTGCCCCTGCCCGTACTCCTCGTGCGTGTGGTGGTTCTTGTGCATCACGAGCATGCGACCGAGGATGTCGCTCGTCGACACGCCCTCCGTGCGCGGGATCGTGCGGTACTTGCCGAGCTTCTGCGCCGACTCGTACACGTCCTTGCCGTCGACGATACACGGGTCGTCGCCGTGCACCACGAAGTCGATGTTGTGCTGCGCGCCACGTGTGAGCTCCCCGCGTAGCGTGGCATCGTGCAGATCGCTTCACGCCCAGACACGCAGACGCACCTTCTTGATCATGCGCTTGAGATACTCCTCGTTCATGATGTACGGGCAGTGCGGCTCCACGACGTCCACGAACTTGCATCCTTCCACGGATGCGATGCGCTCCTCTGGAAGACACCGACCGGTAGCGAGTGAGCGACGCTCACTCGCTGCAAGACCGCCGCGGCGCAGGCGGAGCAACATGCGAACGCACCGTTGTTGAGCACCGGCGGCGCGCCTTTGCACGCAGTGATGGACTCGTCGTCGTTGACGCCCACGACCAGGAACGTGCCGAGCGAGCGCGCCTGGCGGAACGCGTTCATGTGGCCGTAGTGCATCATGTCGAACGCGCCGTCCATCCAGATGCGGATCTGCTCCTTGGGCTTGTGCGCCTCCTCCTCGACCTCCATCTGCGTCGAGCGGACGGATGCGAGCGCCGCAGTGAGAAACTGCATGGCGCGCGAACCCCGTTCACGGCACCCGCACACGCACCTGCGCGAGCTTCTCCTGTAGCTCCTGCACCTTCTCGTACGCCTTGTCGAGGTCCTCCTGCAGGATCTTTCGCCGGCGGCGGTGGCGTTTGCCGAAGAGCACGAAGTACGCAAGCAGCGTGAAGATGCCGGTGGCCATCGCGATCGCGAGCCGCTCGGCGTCCGGATACGGCTTGGGCACGCCGAGCTGCTCGAAGAGCGCGTGCACGTGTGCCATGAACTCGTTCGCGCGCGGCGAGTGCAGCACGTCGTGCACGTACTCGACGATGTCGGTGCAGAGGTCGGCGATCATCTCGGCGGCGGCGCGCGGTCGGTCGAGGGGGAGGGAGGGATGGAAGGAAGGAAGTCGTCCGCAGCTCCTGGAAAATGAGTGAGAGCTTCAAACTGTGTCCCGCGATCGCCGGTCCCGGTCCCGATGAACCGCGCGATCTTTTCGATGGGACCGGGACCGTCTTGATCCTATACAACAGCATGGTATATTCTATTAAAGAGTCGTCGCGATAAATTACGATTTGCGGGATTGCGGTTCCCAGTGTGTAGCGGAGTTTTGAAATAATTATTCACTTGTCGCCTCGCACTTTGCCGGATCGATGCATCGGTGGCTGGGAGGCACGCACTGAGGGGCTGTGGCCGCTGTCAGCGGCGCTCGCCGCCAGCGCCGCGCATTCCTTCTTCTCAAGCGCAAGTCTCCACCCGGTTGGTTCAAGCGACTGCGTCTCGTCCCCCCACAACCAGAAAAGCACCATGGGTCTCTCGCAGGAACGCAAGCAGGACTACTTCACCAAGCTCGAGCACATGCTCGAGAGCTACACCAAGATCTTCTTGGTGGGCGTCGACAATGTGGGCTCGAACCAGATCCAGCAGATCCGTCTCGCGCTCCGCAACCGCGCCGAGCTGCTCATGGGCAAGAACACGCTCATCCGCAAGGTGTTCAACAACTACGTGAAGAAGAACCCGGGCCACCCGCTCGAGCAGTTCATCCCGCTGCTCAAGGGCAACGTCGGCTTCGTGTTCACGAACGAGGACCTCACGCAGATCCGTGAGGTGATCGAGGCGAACAAGGTGCCGGCGCCGGCGCGTGTGGGTGCCGTGGCGCCGATCGACGTGATCGTGCCGGCGGGCCCGACTGGCGCGGACCCGGGTCAGACGGGTTTCTTCCAGGCGCTCCAGATCCCGACGAAGATTCAGAAGGGTCAGATTGAGATCATCAACGAGGTGCTGATCACGAAGAAGGGCGACAAGGTCGGCAACTCGGAGGCGGTGCTGCTCCAGAAGCTCAACATCAAGCCGTTCACGTACGGTCTCGTGATCACGACGGTGTACGACAACGGCTCGCTCTTCGACCCGGCGGTGCTCGACCTCACGGAGGACGACCTCACGGCCAAGTTCGTGGCGGGTCTGCGCAACATCGCGGCCGTGTCGCTCGAGATCGGCTTCCCGACGCTCGCGTCGATCCCCCACTCGGTGGCGAACGCCTTCAAGACGCTCGTGGCGGTCGTGGTCGAGCTCGACTCGTTCTCGTTCGCCAAGGCGGCGCCGTACAAGGCGTACCTCGCGGACCCGTCGGCGTTCGCGTCGGCTGCTCCGGCTGCCGGCGGCGCTGGTGCGGCTGCGGCCGCTGCTCCGGTCGAGGAGGAGGAGGAGGAGGAGGCCGACATGGGCGCTGCCACGGACATGTTCGGCGGCGGCGGTGACTACTAAGCGTAGTAGTTCGGCTCATTGCGGCGCTAGCGTAGAGGAGGAAGAAGGCCACCTTCTGTGCTAACCCACTTGGAACACGAGGCACGTCTGTGCCATGGTGCAATTCTGCAATTCTGCTTTGTGTTTCTTCTTATTCAGTTGTGTGAACGCCACTCGACACTTGCTTTCACTATGCTGCTTCCAGCAATTTCAAAAAAGCGTTCAAAAATCGCCATTCCCCGCGCAGACGTTGCGAGCGAGCGAGGAGCGAGAGAAGCAGGGGCAGAGCCTGGAGCTCTGGCTGGCTGGCAGGCGGGCGGCGGCGGGAATCAGCGAGTGACTCGCAGGGCGATCGGAGGAGGAGAAGACCCACGTGCGCGCGCACCCTCATCTCTGTCACTCCCATCGCTCTCTACGCCGCAGCCGAACTCCCCACTCGGATCTTTGAACTCTCGAGGCTCCAGCGACTCGTTGGCGAGCAGCGCGTCGAGCCGATCGCATATCCTTCCTCGTTGCGCACCACTCTGCGCTGCGGCTCTGAAACCATCGACTAGCGAGATAGGATGCAGTGGAGCACAGCGAACCACCAGCGGCAGCAGCCACAGCAGCCCCAGCAGCAGCAGCAGCAGCAGGAGGCTCTGCCGCCAGCACCTCCGGCGGCGGCGACGCCCACGAGGAAGCGCGGGTGCAACTGCAAGAAGTCCGGTTGCCTCAAGCTCTACTGCGAGTGCTTCGCCGCCAACGCGCGCTGCGGGGAGCGCTGTCAGTGCATGGGCTGCAAGAACCGAGAGGTGCGGCTGGAGTGTGGCGATACTTGCCGAGCAGGGACCCGCGGCTCTGACTCCTCTCGCTCTGCTTCTCCAGCACAACCGCCTCGAGATCGCGCACGCGATCCAAGCCATCGAGAAGCGGACGCAGAAGACGTTCCGGTCTCCAGCGACCACAGACAAGAAGCTCGAGAGCTTTCGCCTCGCCTCGGTGTCTGCATCCGTGGCGGCTGGGAGAGACGTTCTCGGTTCAAAGTCTGCAGCTCCGTCGTTCGCTGTCCGTGGCGCAGCATCAGGCGGGGCAGCGGCGCACGAGCGCAGCCATAGCCACGCGCCTCGGAAGGCGTGTTCGTGCCAAGGTGGGATCTGCACGTCCGAGTGCCCGTGCCTGCTCCGGTTCGGCGGGTGTGAGACCGGATGTTCGTGCAAAGGCTGCCGGGTGCTACAGCTCGAGAAGACCAAGGGCTGCAGCTGCAAGAAGTCGAACTGTCTGAAGCTCTACTGCGAGTGTCTTGCGGCGCAGCGCGTGTGCGACTCGCGCTGCAACTGTGAAGGCTGCAAGAACCGACCGGTGCGCCGTCGAACGATGTGTCTGGGCTTTGAAACGGTGGTCGGAGTCGCCGGAACTCATCACTGTGCGTCGCTGTGTGAGCAGGAGACCCAGGAGGAGCGGGATCGCGCGGTGACAGCCATCTTGGAGCGCAACCCGCTCGCGTTCCAGCCGAAAGTCGCGAGCGGCACGAGCCAGCACCTCCGAGGCTGCAACTGCCGGAAGAGCGGCTGCATGAAGAACTACTGCGAGTGCCACCAGGCGGGCGTCCCGTGCACGTCACGATGCGCGTGCCATGTACGTTTTACTCTGCGGCCGCTCTCGTCCTTGAGTGCGCGTCTCTGACGATCGTTGCTGTGTTTCTTCTCTGTGTGGCATCGCAGCAATGCCGGAACACGGAGATGTTCGTGTCGGCGAAGAAGATGCTCGTGTTCAAGAGCCCGGAAGAAGTGATGAGTATCGAGAAGCTCAACTTGGAGCAGCCGAGGCATGCGAAGAGTGCATCTGCAGCCGTCTCGACGACTCCTCCGCGACGCGTGCTCCGCAAAGCATCGCTCGACGCCACACCTCACCTGTACACTCCGGTTCGGACACAAACCGCGTCGGCGGCGCTCGAGTTGCTCTCCAGAAGCGCACCACCGGCATCTCGACCAGACTACTTCGCCCGTGCATCCACCACACCATCGAAGCGAACAGTGAACGGTGATGCGTTCTCCCGACCTGCCACAGCGCGATCCAAGGCACCGCAGTCGTTCACGAAGCGGAAGCACCCGAAAGTGTCCGGGCGTCCGCTCTTCATGGATCGCATCGAAGAGGTTGACGCAGCAGAACGGTTGGCGGCGCTGCCGTCGATCGACAGGTCGCTGGAGCAAGACTTCGGCGGCGGGGATACGCGTGAACCGTCGCTGTCGAAGCTCTGCCGCTCGCTGTTGCATGCCGCAATGACCGTGGAATCGCCTGGCACGACTACAGCTCCCCGATTGCAGCGTACACGCAACATTCAACACCCTGGTGGTCTCACGAACGACCTGAGAAGTGACAGAAGCACGGAACAACCGCGTGGCGAGAGCGACGTTGTGATGACCGATGTCGGCGCGGACGACTTGCTGTGCGAAGAGCTGATCGAGACCTCGAACGATCACCACTCGAGCTCGAGCAGCTCGCAGGATGAGCCGCCGATCGAGAGCCAGTCGAAGCATGCCGCGAAGAACCGCAGTCGATCCATCGCCGCCGCCCAAGAGCGCGCCGTGCTGCAGGAGGTCAGCGTGTGGCTGCGAAACATCACGACAGCAGCGCTTCCGACGAACGGGGCGGCTTCTTCTCGTCAGTGTTGATCGCAGGATCGTGCGGCCGAGCTGCGCAAGCGATGTGGCGCTCCTGTCGCTGCCGAGGTGGCGACACATGCTTGCGTTTGATAGACTACAGTATAGAGGCTAAGACCAAGTACCATGTCAGTGTCTATCGTTGATTGCAGGCGTCGAGGCGGTCGCTCACCTCGCTCTATGCCTTCCTTCGCCCTTGTGCAAAAGCCAGCTACAGCGACGACGGGTCCAGACCTTCGCGCTTGTAGATGTACTTGATCGCCTCGTAGACGCAATCGGTGATCACGTCCGGAGCATGCTCCGGGTCGCTCGAGCCGTCGAAGATGCCGGTGCGCACGAGAATCGACGACCAGTTGTCGCCCGCGTTGTTCGCTCCCTGGATGTCAGCGAGCGGGTTGTCGCCGATGCCGTAGATGTTCGCGAGCTGGTTCGACGGATCACGACCGGCGATCTTGTTCAGTAGGTTCTCAGCATACCTGGTGGGATGGCACCCGATACCATTCAGCGACCGAAGGCTATCGCAGAAGTAGTCGATGCGTCACGTTTGGCATCGGACGTACTTGTACGTGACGTTGTGGGGTTTGCCGTAGCGAGTCACCTCGAGCTTCTTGCCAGCGCGCTCTTCGTAGAGCAGGGTAAGGCACTTGGTGAACGCACCTACGCGAACGAGCAGGTGGGTGAGCGAGCGTTGGTCGGCACACGGATTCAGTCGCTTACATCGCACACACGGTGAAGATCGCACGCACCCTGAGCGAAACGAGGAACCGGATACGCTCCGCTGAACACGAAGTCGTCGTTGCTGATGAACAGCGGCGTTTGCGTCCCGTAAGCTCGACCACTTCCAAGTGGGTCGCCTGCAACCATTGAGGCAGCGCAAGGTGAGGATCATGGACACAAAGACAGAGAGGCTCCACGAACTCACCTCCAATCAGCACGTCGACAGCAACTTGGATCTCCGGCGCCCAGTCGATCGGGTCATGCATGATGATGATCGCCTCGATGGGCTCTTCATGAAACGGCGCCTTCCTGCTCGGATCAAAGGGTCAAGGAGCGTCAACTCGGTTGTTGCGTGGTCACCACTCTCTCCGACTACAATGCATCGCACGCACTTGTGCTCGTAGATGTGGAACGGGTACTGGGTCGGGTTGTGGTGCGTCAGGTCCTTGACGGACACGACCTTCTTGAACCCGTACTGCTGAGCCTGATTTGAGGTCCATGTCGCCTCGTGAGTCCAAGCGCCAATATCGCACCGATCGGACTACGACACACTAGGCGAACCAACTGAGACGCACCACCGTGTACACGTCGTATGATCCCATGATGAGCACGCGCTTGTCTGTTGGGTTAAGAGAGACACAGGAGGTCGTCCGCGCTGTGCTCAGCACGAGAACCGAACAGACAGACAGATAGTACTTCAGTAAATCGCAGCACACGCACCACCGTAGACGCTCGCGATCTCGCGCATGGGCGTGTGGGAGAGCACCATGTGTTCCGGGTCGATCTCCAGTTCCAGCGCCTTGCTCAGCGTCGCGGCTTTCATCGCCTCCATGCATCCTGCGCGGACGATAGTGAGTTCCTCCCGCTGTCTATCGTATTGCTCACAGCACCTGCATATATGCGGAAGGCAGAGTTAGTTGACCGCACCTCCGCCGTTGGTGAGGAACAGGTGCGGCACGTTGTTCTCGCGCAGGCTCTGGAGCGCGCGACGCGCTCGCGGGAGCTCCTTGCCGCCACTGATCGAATGGAGGGAGAGCACAAGGCATTCGAGTCAATGTTTGCTGGGTCGTTCGACCGCATTTGCCGCGCAGAACGCACCGAACCAGCACGCCGTCGATATCGAACGCGATGCCGAACGACGGTGCGGCGATGCGGCTGCTGATGCTGCGGCTGAGTGCGCGCGTCGAGCGAGCTGTCGCTACCGCCGCCATCGCCACTGACGGTGCGGACACCGCTGCTCGAAGCATCATATCCGCTGGCGACTGCGCGATAAAGTACGAACGAACTTGAAAAGCAAGGTGGGCCACACGAAATACGGTGTGCAAGACATCACGTGCACACTGAATCTGCTCGTTAAAGTTCGAGTGGTCGCATTTGATATTTGTATGGTCTGAACTCCCTCCAAATCATCACCCGCAGGCTCGGCTCACACGCGAAATCACCTTTTCAATCAGTTTGCGTTTACAGGTCGTCCCGCGCGTGCATGACGGTGTGTCTGTGTATGTGCTTCTCTCTCGCTCGCTCGCATTGCGCTTGCACTGAGCTCGCACTAAGCACTTGCTTCGTAGTAGTCTCCACCAGAACTGTTTGAATATGATCAGCCATTTTTTCAAATTTTGATAATTTGGGCTTTGAAACCGCTTGAATTAATGTACCCATAGAGTATCCTATCCAAACGCATACATCCTTTCTAATAGACAGCCCCGTCTCTTCGACGTCCCTCCTTTTGGGCTGATCTCGGCAGATCGATCGATTGGAAACCGCAGCTGGGAGCTCTTCGCGTGTAGCTCTCCGCACACGCCAGCTAGCATGCTAGCGAGCATGCTGCCTTGCCGCAGTCTGCTCTCGCTCGCTCGCTCGCACCGCGAACGAGTGTACTGCTGCTGCGTGCCTTTGAATGGATGGCACCGCGCAAGTCGAACTCTTATCGTAAAATATCAATACTGGCCGGTCTATCCCCAATCAGGTGGCCGCAACCCTAATTTGTGATGAATTTCGAAAGTCCAGTGATCGGACTTAAGCGAGTGTGCCGCTCTCTCTCTCTCTCTGGGTTCATTCTTACTGGCTTCTCTCTCACTCCCGAAAGTCCCCACACACGCGTAAGTCAAGTCGAGCGCCAAGCGCCACCCGCTGCGGCTGCTCACACGCCGCCGCCGCCTTCGCCGTACACAACAACAACAGGAAACAACCCCCGCAGATCCCCCCTCGACGATGAAAGGCGCGCGCTCGCTGCTCGCCGCCTCCTGGCTGCTGCTCTGCGCCGCCAGCGCCTCGGCGTCGATCACCTCCAGCGCCACCAGCTTGGCTGCGATCGCGCCGGTCGCGCCGCTGAGTCTCGCGGAGCTCGAGAGTGCCGCGTTCCCGGAGCTGCGCGCGCTCGCCGCCTCGAGCCACGAGGCGCTCGAGGAGCTCGCGGCGCGCCGCCTGAGCGCCATGGCCGCGGCTGCCACCTCGAGCGACGACGCCACGCTGCGCTCGCAGGCGCAGGCGATCTTCAACCTCTACCGCAAGGTGGACCCAACGCTCGTGGCGACCTGGGGCACGTCTCTGGCCGCGCAGCTCGAGACGTTCTACACCAAGGTGTTCCCGAAGATCGTGGCCAAGGCGCAGGCCAAGCGCGCGGCAGCCAAGGCGAACGCCACGGTCGTCTCGACCACCAAGAACCCGGACGGCTCGACGACGGTCACCAAGTCGGACGGTTCGGTCACGACCACGCAGGCGGACGGCACGACGATCACGACCGACACGGACGGATCTAAGACGACCGTCAAGGCGGACGGCACGAAGGTCGTGGTCGCTGGAGACGGCACCACCACCACCACGAACGCCGACGGCAGCAAGGTGGTGGTCACCAAGGACGGCTCTACGACCACCACGAAGACCGACGGCTCGAGCGTCACGACCAAGACGGACGGCACGACGGTGACGACCAAGGCGGACGGCTCGAGCGTCACGACGACTTCGGACGGTACGGTCGTGACCATCGGCACGGACGGCACGAGCACGACCAAAAAGGCGGACGGCTCCACCACGGTGGTCAAGCCGGACGGCACCACGACGGTCACCAAACCGGACGGCACGGTGACGGTGAC
This sequence comes from Globisporangium perplexum, assembly GCA_023333865.1. NCBI lineage: Eukaryota > Oomycota > Peronosporomycetes > Pythiales > Pythiaceae > Globisporangium > Globisporangium perplexum. Next base: position 36,742 of record JAASFS010000012.1, on the reverse strand, counting down.
GACTCAGGCTCCGGGTACCCCGACGACGCGCGCTCCTGGCGCGACAGCGACCCCGAGCACGTCGACCCCCGGCGCGTCCACGAGCGGGCTGACTGTCAAGTCCACGACGCCGAGCTACGAGGTCGCGGACAGCCTGGCGTTCCTGAGCGAGATCTACGACGAGAACCTGGCGACGAACGTGCGCGCGCTGCGGGATAACACGGGCAACATCGAGACGATCGTGCAGTCATCGAAGGGAAGTGACACGGACGTGGCGAACCAGTACCAGGCGCCGACGGTGCTCGAGTCGAACGACAGTCCGACGGTGCTCGGTCGCCGTCTCGCGACCGCCCAAGCGACCAAGGTCGACGTGCTCTTCTGCGACATCAGCGGCAACGCTATCTGGAAGTGGAGTGCGTCGGATGCGTCGACGCCGAGTCCGAACGCGACCTCGTCGACGACGTCGACGTCGTATGTGCTCAACCCGGACCTATGTACGGCGAAGGAGGTGACGGTGAAGGTGTCGGCGTACCAGTCGGGGTGTTCGCGCCAGAACCACCCGGAGGGTTGCGAGAACGTGTACTACAAGGGCTGCGGTGGCCTCACGGTGAGCCCCGGGTCGAACCAGATCGTTGTGGCGCGTACGGGGGGGCGGTCGCTCGGCGTGCTCTCGTACAAGCAGGTGGGCGACACGTGCCAGGGTCGCGTGGTGGACGCGATCCGCACGTTCCGCGGCAAGAAGTTCAACAGCCCGTCGTACGCCGAGTACAGCCTCAAGGGCCACCTGTACTTCACGGACAGCCCGTTCGGTCTCGCGAAGGACGCGTCGGACTTCGAGGGCGACACCCTCGACAAGTCGCCGCTGCGCGAGATCCCGTTCAACGGCGTGTACTTCCTGAAGAACGGCGAGAACGGCTCGGAGCCGGTGCAGCTCATCGACTGCTTCATGGACCGCCCGAACAAGATCGCGTTCTCGCCGCAGCAGGATGTGATGTACGTGACGAACTCGCGCAAGGGCAACACGTACGTGAAGCAGTTCAACGTCAAGGACGACGGCTCGGTGGGCAACTCGAGCGTGCTCTTCAACTTCACGGCGTACCCGGAGCTGAAGATCGACGACGGCTACGCGGACGGCATCAAGGTGGACGAGGACGGCTTCATCTACGTGGCGGTGCAGAAGGGCGTGTACGTGCTGTCGCCGGGCGGGACGCTCATTGGCGTGGTGCAGAGCACGCAGGCGCTGAGCGCGCTCGCGTTCGGTGGCGGCCGCATGTTCGTCACAGGCAGCTTCGGCGTCGTGGCGCAGTCCAGTAGCGTCTTCCCGGCGGTGCCGCCGCCGAAGGCGAAGACGACGTGCTAGAGCAACTAGCCGTGCGTGCGCGGCTACGATTCTCGCGCGCGAGGCAACTCGAGATAGCTGCTCGCAAGCGTCGTACCATTGTACCTTTGCTTCCTCGCTGCTGCGTGGCACCTGGTGAATCACCAGCAGCAAGCTCCTGCCCCCCTTATGTATGAAGTGGTTCGCTGTCTTCACGCTCCTGTATTCACTCCCGCGCTACTCGTCGTCGGCTGCTGCTGCTGCCGCCGCCTTGGACTTGCCCGTCGTCTTGGGCTTCTTGTCCGCGGACGAAGACGCTGCCGGCGCCGCTGACGCGCTCGGCGTGATCGTGGTCGTGAACTTGACGATGACGTTCGAGGTGACGATCGGCTCGTCCTCGGCGAGGCGGCGGCCGTCCTCGCCCTCGGCGTACGCGAAGTTCGCGCCGATGAACTGCGAGACCTTGTACGCGAGCTCGCGCACGGTCGTGCCGCGCCGCACCATCACGGCGTCGCCGAAGACCCCCTTGCCGCCCGCCTCGGTTGAGAAGTTCTTGAGCGACTTGACCGGGTACGCCACGACCGAGTTGCTGAGCTCCACGGCGGCGTTGATGGCCGCGCGCACGCCCGTGCTGCCGTAGCGGAAAAGCACCATGTCCGAGATGCGCTCGAGGCGCTTCGCGATCTTCTTCTCCACGGGCTTGAGCGGTGCGCTGGTGGTAGCGGCGTCGTCGTCGCCGTCCGCGAGCGTCGAGTAGAACATGGAGCCTGGCTCGTACCGGATGAAGCTCTGCTTGGCGGCGGCGCGGAGGAAGCACTCGGCGGCGGCGCTGGCCACGAAGCAGCGGTCGCTGCCGTACTTCTCCGCCACCGTCTCGATGTTCTTGTCGGCGTCCGCGCCTTGATCCGCCTTGTTGAGCACGAGGATCGTCGGGAACCGGATCGCCAGGAAGGCGTCCACGAGCGCGTGCACCTCGAGCTCCCCCCACGCCGTGAGGTCGAACGGGTCGCGCAATGCCATCTTGTCGAGCATCGTGCCGATGAGCGACGGCGAGGCGCCATAGCCGGAGAGCTGCGCCACGAAGGTCGCGGAGAGGCTGCTCTTAGTCGTCTGGTGGCGCCGCGCGATGGAGCCCCAGCGGCGCCAGAGGTTGTTGAAGACCCAGCTGTGGATCTCGGCGCTGAGCCAGTCGGCGTCGTTGATCGGGTCGTAGCCCTCGGTCTCCTCACCCTTCTCGTTCGTGCGGCCGGAGATGTCGATGATGTGCATGAGCACGTGCGCGTGGCGCAGGTCGTCGAGGAACTTGTTGCCTAGCCCCGCGCCTTCGGACGCGCCCGGGATGAGCCCCGCGACATCCAGCAGCTTCACGGGCACGTGGCGCACGCCCTGCTCGCATCGCCCGTAGCGCGGCGCGCAGACCGCCGTCTTCCCTTTGGCGGCGCACGGACACGTCGTGAGGTAGTACGTCACGCCCTCGTTCGGCTCGATGGTCGTGAACGGGAAGTTGCCCACCTTGGCCTTGCCGTCCGTCACGGCGTTGAAGAACGTCGACTTGCCGGCGCTCGGCTTCCCCACGCACCCGATCACGAGCTCCATGACCGATGGCAGATGGCAGGTGCTGCTCCGAATGACTGATTGACACTGTTTCCGCTTTAGTGTAAATAGTGACCATGAACTGCCCTACCCCACGGCGACATCGAGCTCAAGCGCAGGCTCGCGCTCACTTGTCGAGGCAGTGGTAGCTCAGCCGGAAGCGGCCGAGCGCTTTCCACGCTGGCGGCGGCGCCGACGCGTTCGCGCCGCGCGCCGCCGCCTGGAACTGCCGCACGTGCGTCTCCCCCACGGACTTGCGCTTGGCGCGCAGCCGCATCTCCCCTAGGAACGGCTGCTCCTCTGCGAGCGACGGCGCCGACGCGTTCCCCAGCACCTCGCCGTTCACGTACAAGCGGTTGTTGCGCCAGCACTCGACGCGCATGCGCACGTGGTGCGAGCGCTCGCTCGCGGCTTCCGCCCAGCGGAAGAGCTCCAGGTACACCACGAGCCGGTTCTTACCCTCCATGTGGATGCTGCCGACGTAGTCGCCCGCGCACCCGGCGCTCACAGACGTCGAGACGCCGTTCGGGAGCAGCCGGAAGACGCGCTCGCGACCGTCCAGCACAAGGTGCGTGCTGTCGGCTCCCGGCGCGAGCGACATCGTCGAGCGGATGCGCAGCGAGCGCTCCTGCACACCGAGCGCGACCTCCAACCGCCCGATCTGCGAGATGAGGTCGAAGAGCGTGACGAGCGACGCGGCGCTCGTGCTCCCGGGCTCGCTCTGCTTCCACACCGCCTCCTCCATGTCCAACACCCACTCGTGGTTCCACCGGTGTTCGAACGCGTTGCGCACCGCTGCTGTCCGGAGGAGGCTGCTCGCCGCAGAGGGGGCGGCGCCAGGCCGCGCAGGAGCGGACGTCGCCCCTCTCCGCTGGCTGCCTGCCCCCGCCGCGATGTACGTATCCCGCAGCTGCGCAACGAACGCGCTCCACCCCGCGAACCCCTGGCCGCCGAGGATCTGCCGCACGCGCGGGCGCCGCGAGTGGAAGCGCTCATGCGAGTACACGGCGGCGATGATCTCCTCCGCGACGTTCGCGAGGCTCTTGAGCGGCGTCATGACGAACACGTGGTGGTTCAGCCGCTCCTCCGTCTCCGCGAGCAGCGCGAGGAAGCTCGCGCGCAGTGCCTGCTTTTTCAGCGCGTTCGCCGCGTGCTGCTGGAAGAATGCGCGGAACCACTGCCGCGAGCCCTCCGAGTGGAACCACAGCGCCGCCTGCGCGACGACGCGGAGCAGCGCCTCGAGATCGTACGGCAGCGCAGGCGCCGCGCCGCTCGGCCCTGCGGCGTAGTCGGCGTGCTCCAGCAACACGCGCGAGAAGCAGTTGATCTTCGCCACCGGGAGGCTCATCGGCGCGAGCGGCTCGAGCAGGCGCCCGTGCGTCGTGTGCACGAGCTCGTCGACGAACGACGCGTACGTGGCGAGCGGCGTTGATTGTGCGAACCAATAGAGCAGCGCGAGGTTCTTGGACGTTGCCACGGCGCTCGGGTGCGCGTGTTCCCACAGCACCTTGTCTTCGATCGAGTGGATCGGTGCTGACGAAGACGCCGTCGAGTGGAACGACGCCGGCAGCGGTGGAGGGGGAGGAGGGAGGGGCGATGGCGCGGGCGGCCGCAGACTCGACGCCACGGGCCGCACAAACGAGTCCGTCGGCCGCCTCCGCTTGATCGAGCGAGCATCCCCTGCGTCCGGGTAGTAGTGCGAGTGCTCGTAGTTGGGGTAGCTCGACATCGACGTCGACGTCGGCGCTCTGTCGTCCTCCCCCCATCGATCTGCCTTGATGCGCGCGTCCACGGCTCCGAGCGGACGCTTGGTACGGTCAGGCGGGACGTGGGCTGACGACCGTGGTGAGGCGACGCGCTGCTGCGGCGGCGGGGGTGGGGGCGGGTGTTGTTGTTGTTGCTGCGATCCGTTGTAGAACGACGACGCTTGCGCCTGCAAGTCGCCCCTGATGCCGCTGCCAAGTCCCTCGCTCGGTGCGCGACGATACGAGATGACAGTGAACTCGGGCGAGACGATCACCGCCGCGACGCGGTAGAGCAGCGCGTGAGTCGGCGGCGTCCCGTGGCTGGCGCCGAGTGAGGTGAGGATGTTGCCCGCCGCGTCCACGACGCACTTCTCGAACACGTACGCCTTGAGCACGTGCTTCATGAGCCGCTGCGCTTTGTTCGCGCCGCTCTCCCAGTCGTAGTACCACCGCGAGTAGATCTTGCCGTTGAGCTGGTACACGAGCGCGTTCTGCTCCGCCGACGAGAGCGAGAGCGTTCGTCAGTCACCACACATGCGAATCCGATCTCCTCATTGACGCAGACGCACCTCCGGCAGCACGCTGTCGGCGTGGTGGACAGACGACGTGTGCGCCAGCGACATTCGCTCCCGGGAGCTCGGGATCCACCGGCCCTCCGGGTTCTCCTCGCTCTGCGTGCTGGCGGACATGGCGTCGAACGAAAAGCACTCGCCGACCTCGAGCCCCGGGTCGGTCGCAGGCTCGAAACGCGCGAAGACTGCGAGGTCGCCGACGGCGAGCGCCTCCGGCTGGTGCTCGTCCGGCAGCGGGTCCGTCTCCTGCGCGGGAGCAATGGGTTTCGTTGTCTGCACAACCACATGCAGCGCGCTGCCGCAGTAGCTGCGCTCCATGTGGTTCGGGCAGCAGTGCGGGAAGCAGCGCAGGATCTTGAGCCCCTTGGTGCGGTTGCTCCTGCGCGCGGCAGCCAACGAGGAGGAGAAGCGCGCGGCGCGAGGCAGGCGTCACAAAAGTGAGAACAAGATCACTCTGCACGGTTGGTCGTCGCGCGCACGCACCGCTTGTACTCGGGCTGGAAGAGCTCTTCGTGGCGGCACTCGAGGCGACGAAATGCTGCGGCAGCGACAGGCGGACGTGCAGCAGCAACGCCACTAGCACCAGCCGCATCAGTAGCAGTAGCGCCACCGGCGGCGGACTCGGCGGCAGCGGACGCGCCGGGCATCTTACACGGTAACTTTCTAACTGGAATAGTGAGGTTCTTCAGGGAGACGCTAACGGGATGATAGGAGGACAAGAGTTAGGAATGCATTCACTTGCTCTCAGTATGCTGGTGGACAGATTGTGTATCTTGCAGTTTGTATGTGAGTGGAGCGACAGGACAAAAATAGCCGGAGGACGTGAGATGGACTTCAGTGGAGGTGACAAAACCTGCCCAACTAATGCCAAAAGCAGCACGCTAGATCTTGAGCATGTTGGATTTGTTTGTGTTTGACATTTTGAGAATGAGATAGGGTTGTTGCTTTATTACAGTAGAGAAAAAATCAAGGTTTGTTTCACTCACTTATGTCACTACCACCTTCTGTGCAACACTCCATCTGGGTGCGCTTTCATCACTCCACGATTCCGACCGTGCTGGTGTAGGCGAGAAGAAGGGGGAGAAGAAGCAGCAGCAGCCGTCCACAGCACACGCGGGAGGCAGAGCGAGCGTCTGGCACCCCACATCGGCTACGCACTCTCGCATTCGTCGTCTCTCGCTCCTCCGTCCTCAAGTGACTCGCACTAGGAGCCCTCCTCCTACCAGTTGCCGCCATGGGGAACGCTCTCGGCAAGAAGAAGACGCTCAAGGAGCAACTGCGCGAGAACAAGCGCGAGATCAACCGCGCAATCCGCGAGCTCGACCGCGAGCGCACGAATCTGCAGATGCAGGAGAAGAAGCTCATCATCGAGATCAAGAAGATGGCGAAGGAGGGCCAGATCGCGTCTGTGAAGATCATGGCCAAGGACCTTGTGCGCACGCGGCAGCACGTCACCAAGTTCTACACCATGCGCTCGCAGCTGCAGGCGGTGTCGCTGCGCTTGGAGGTACGTCCGTCCCGAGACAGAGAAGGTGGGAGCGTGTTGCTAATTGGGGCTCGCTGCCGTGCGTGTGCGCGTGACGCAGACGGCCAAGTCGGCAGAGGCGATGACCTCGGCGCTGCAGGGCACGACGCACGCGATGAAGTCGATGGCGAAGACGATGAACCTGCCGCGGCTGAACCAGATCATGATGGAGTACACGAAGGAGAGCGAGAAGATGGAGATGACGCAGGAGATGATCGGCGACACGATCGACGACGTCATGGACGCCGACCAGGACGAGGAAGAGGAGGACAAGATCGTCGGGCAGGTGCTGGACGAGATCGGCATCGACCTCACCGGCGCCGTGCCGGAGGCGCCCGTGGTGCAGGCACCTCGGCCCGTGGCTGCGCATGCGGCGCCTGCGGCGGTGGCGCCGCCTCCCGCGCCAGTGGCCGCAGGCGGCGGCGACGCGAGCGACTCGGCGATGAGCGACCTGGAGGCGCGGCTGAACAACCTGCGGAGATCGTAGCGCGTCGTGGCGGCTGTGGCACGGGCAAGCGAGGCAGCGCGAACGAAGGGGTAATGAATGCTGCAGCTGCTCGCAGTATATTTCGCTATGCGTCAAGGTGTCGCCTTTGTCGTCGTCGTCGTCGTCGGCGTCGGCGTCGGCTACGCCATGTCGGGGATAATGAGCAGCGTCTTGGGGATGAGGCAGAAGTGCAGCGCGAAGTAGACGAAGCGATGGCATAAATAGGAGTCGTCCTCGAACTCGCGGAAGACCTCCGGGTGGTGGAAGTACGTGTGCGAGAAGATGCGGTAGAGCCGCCTGGCGACCGACTGGAAGTACTGCGTCGCGTTGCTCGTGATGGAGACGCGCGAGGGGAAGACGCGGCTGCTCGTGAGCAGCGTGTTGACGTTGTCCATCGTGTGCACGATGTACTCGAACGCGCAGCACTCCTTCGGCGCCTTGTGCGCCGCGCAGAGGAAGACCCAGTCGTCCGTGGCTTTCATGACCACGCAGCTCTCGCGCGTGCAGCGTCCGTCGAGCTTGGCCACGAGCACGTTCAGCTCCTTCATCACCTGCCGCAGGTGCTCGTACTGCCACAGGTACGTGTCCTGGTCGTCCGGCACGTGGTAGATGCGCGCGAGCGCCGTCGGGTCCGCGCGCACGAGCCGCTGGATGAGCTGCTCCGCCTCGAACGCGCCGCCGGCGTCGCCCGCGCTCGCAGCCGCCGCGGCGGCGTCGCCCTTCTGGCTCTCCCACGCGAAGAACTCGTCGTTGCGGCTGCCCGGCGGGTTCTTCCCCGCGCCGATCGCCCCCGCCGCCGCCATGCTTATGCTGGCGCTGGTGTCGTTCCTCTTTGTTGTGAGCGAAAAAGTGGGTCGTTATCTACTGTGCCGGACGCATTACTATTCACCACCATCATTGTCTATCACGGTACTTTTGGAAGTCAGCATGACCCTTGAAGCAGCTCTCGACGATGGCGATGACGATGGCCCTGCGCGTGCGCCAGATGAAGACGCGGGTGGCTCCTCCTCCACACACCCACACCGTTCGCGGCGCTGCTGGCTGCGGCTCCTCGAAGAGCTCATTTCGCACTGGCGATCTGTGTCACCAAGCGAGCTTGTTGCGCTGCGGCGTCAGCCTTTTACATTCCGACCCAGTCACCACCAGCTGATGATCAGCTTTTCTGCAAATCGATTGTGGACAGCGCCGACTCGACTCGAAGAAGAAGCGCAAGTGGAGACGAAGCCCCAGCCGCAGATTGCGCTCGTTGCGGTGAGGAGAATCCGCCGGTCACAAGCGCTCTTGCACTCCGAGCCGCCGCACCAGCAGAGCGGAGATGGCGCGCGCGAGCTGCTTGCTGCTGCTGCTGGTGGCAGCAGCCGCGTCCGTCTCAGCTGCGGCTGACGGGCGGCTCCTGCAGACAGCCGACGCCGCGACGCCCACACCTGGCAACAGCACTGCGTCCGGCAGCGAGGACCGCGCCGACCGCTCGCCCGTATCCAGCGGCGAGGGCGGCGGCGCGTCTGCGAACGCCGGAGCCACGCCGCCGCCGGCTACCGCGGGCGACGACCGCTCGACAGCCGCAGCCAGCGGCGGACGCGGCTCCGGGTTCGGCACCGAAGGCATCGTGGGCATCGTCGTTGGCGCGATCGCCACCGTCGCGCTCGTCGTCGCATTCGTGCGCGCGGGCTCATCGCGGCGCAAGACGGCAGCGCGCGAGCAGCAGCAACAGCAGCAGCAGCAGTCGCACGACCTCGCGGACAGCACCATGAGCCTCAAGAGCGTCAAGTTCGTTGAGTCCTTCGACTCATCGTCCACCGACACGCCGACCGCCGCGGTGCGCAAGCCGTCGGCGGCGCGCGCGTCCCACGCAGCCGTGCAGAGCGGCAGCTACCACAACTTCAGCAGTAGCGGTCTGCATCGCCAGCAGCAGCAGCCGCAGACAGCGGACGCGGGACTCGACTTCTCGATCGAGGACGTGTTCACGCCGAGCCGCGTGCGGTCACTCTCGCGGTCCCAGCACAGCACCGGCGGCCGCAGCGACTCGCTCAAGAAGCACACGCTCAGTCCCGAGAGCTACCTCAAGCTCGCGCACTCGAACTCGCGCACCAGCGCGCTCCGCCAGTCGAGGAGGTCGCGCCACTCGCGCGCCACCGAAGACGCCGCAGCTGCAGCGTCGGTCGCAGCGGCGTCGCCCGTGAGACCCAGTCGCCTGCGGTTCTCCAGGAGCTCCATCCAGAGCATCGACAGCACCGATGTACCGATGCTCGGCGGTGGCGGCGGGCTCCACCACGCGACCGCGAACCTCAGGGAGGAGCAACAGCTCGAGGACGACGACGACGACCGCGAGAGCACGCGCGACATCCCCGTGCTGGCGCGCGGCTCCGAGGAGTCCGTCGACTCGGTCGAGGACGAGGACATCGAGATCAGTATTTAGTAGCGGGCGAATGCACGTAGCAAAGCTGCGGACGCGTGCGTGTCGGCTTCGCGTGTTGCTCACCGGGCGATCGCCATTGGTTCCTACTCGCTACTGTAGCTCTGCTCCCCCGCCTGTGCTTCCACCACCCCCACCGCGACGCTCTCGACCTGCTTATCTATCACCTGCGCTGCTGCTGCCCACGATGTTGCGCATCGAGAAGCCGTCGAAGAACGGGTTGTTCAGCGCTTCCTTCGCGGTCACGCGGTTCTCCGGGTCCAGGATCAGCATCAGCTGCAGCAGGTCCAGCAGCCCCGCCGCCGCGTCGTCCGGAGCGACCAGCTGCTCCAGCGTGCGCATCTTCCGCACGTGCTCGACGCTCTCGTCGCTCGAGGCGCCTCCGGGCCAGTTCAGCTTGTCGCGGCGGAAGAACTTGGCCGCCGGCTTGCACGCCTTCGTCACCATGCGCGCCGGCAGCGGACCGATGCAGCGCTCGATCAGCGCCAGGTGCTCCAGGTTCTCGTGCTGCGGAACGATGCGACCCACACAACCGATCAGACTCCCGCTCTTGCCCAGGCACTCTCGGCGAGCACGTAGGCCCTCGCTCAGCGCAACGCACCGTGGCGAAGAGCAGCTCGCCCAAGTACAACTCTGCGATGATGCAGCCCGCCGACCAGATGTCCGACGGGTAGCTCCAGCCGAGACCGAGGATCACCTCGGGCGAGCGGTACTGCCGCGTGTTGATGATCGAGCTCTTCGACTCGTCGTCGTACGTGGCGCCGCCGAAGTCGATCACTGCTCGCACGATGGCAACCACAGCGTCAGAGCGGAGAGCGGAGCGTCTGCCACCGCGCGACCCCACTTGCAGCAACACTACGCACACTTGACCGCGTTGCACGCCGGAGGACGCAGCGAGAGGCGGCCCGCCTCCGCCTCCGAGTATCCGCGCTCACGCCGCTTCCACTGCCGCCCGTTGACCAACTGCGAGCCGTTCCCGTTGAGCGAGCCGCACGAAGACGCGTCGGACGACGGTGACGACGGCAGCCGCTCCTCCTCGTCGTCCACGAGCAAGATGTTCTCCGGTTTCAGGTCCGTGTGGATCAGCTTGATGCTGTGGATGAACTCGAGCGCCGTCAGCAGCTGCCACGCGTACGCGCGGATGCACTGGAGCGGGAACGGCTTGTAGTCGTGGTTCTTCAGGTAGTCGTACAGCGAGCACCCGAGGCGCTCGAACACCATGCACACGTGTCCCTTGTACTCGAACCTGAGAGGTGAACCGAGAGTGAGTCACAACAGCCCGCGGACTCGAGACGTGCACGTTAGCTGCAGACACCACGCACCACTTGTACATGCGCACGCAGAGCGACTCGTTGTTCTCGTCCTTGTCGTTCACGTCCTGCAGGATCGCGGCTTCGATCTGGAGAACAGCAGATCCCATCGCACGTGTTCAGCAGTCAGCTCCAGCGTCCTACATGCTCGCCATCGCGTCGCGGTCGCTCGGTCGATCGCTCACCTTGGCAGACTCCGAGTACTTCTCCACCTGCCGCACCACCTTGATCGCGACGATGATGTTGCGCTGCTTGTCGACGCACTCAAGCACGCGGCCGAATGTGCCGAGTCCGGCCTCCCGGATGATCTTGTCTGCACCGCCAGCGCCGCGCACCAGAGAGCATCAGATACGCTGTCTCGACGCGCACCGAGAAGATCAAGAAGACCGCTCGCCCCTCGCAGCACGTACAGCGAGAGGCGATGTAGTCTCCTGGCTTGCCGTCGTAGCTGCCGACGGTGTCGTCGTGAGCCGAGCTGTCGTCGCTGCCGTCCTTCTCCACGTGCCGCTCGCGCTCCTCCGAGCGGTTGCGCTCGCGCCGCGAGTGCGGTTTCTTCGACCGGTACCCGCGCGCGCTGTGGCTGCGGCCGCTGTGTCCGCGCGCTTCGTACTCGCGGCCGCCTCGCCCGTGGTGGCTGTCGTGCTCGCGCGCGCTCCGCCGGGGTCTGGCTTGTCGGTGGAGCGTCAGAAAGCGAGCCCTCGCACAGCTGGCGCCACCCGCGCCGGTACACTCTCGCCGCTTTACCTGGATCGGCTCCCCGACCGGCGTCTGGAGCGCGGCGAGCGCAAACCTGCACGACACCGTCACCCGATCCCCCATGACATGGTTTAGTATAGCGCTTTGTATGTCTTCCCAGAAACATGTCGATAATGTCAAGAACGCACCTCCACGCCGACGCGCAGGCGACTGCGAGCGGGGGCGACCGCGGGGGCTCCGGTCACTGCGGCGTCGCGCGGGGGACGGCGGCGGTCGCTGTCTCCCACCCGGCGCCGCCTCGGGGCTAGGCGAGCGCGCGTTTCGCTTCTTTCGGCGGTCTCGACGCGAGCGGTGCGGACTGTGCGCGTACTCATCCGCGCCGCGGCGCCGCGGCTCGTGGTCGTCGCGGCCGCGGCGGCGGCGGTCGCGGTCCATCGCTGGTGGTGGTGGTGCTGGTGGTGGTTGCTGCGACGCACGCGCAGACCAACGAGAGCGGCACCGGACGATGTGTTCTCTAACACTGTTTGCCGTGGTGAAGTGGAGCGCCCCGCTTAGATTCGATATCTTCGATTAAGTGCGAGGCACCACGAACGCTGTCAATCGCACGGCGCGAAGCAAGCGAGCGAACTCCGCCACTCCAAGCAGAGCCCCAGCGTTTGGATGACCTGCGAACTTGCGCCACGGACGCTTGTACTGAGAAGACTCTCGGCTCCTCTCGCTCATCTCTCGCTGACTCAAAGTGGAATAGATGCCTGCTTGCTTGAACGCTACGACGACAACACGGGTGGCTGGCGGACGCACCAGGGGCGTGGCGGCTGGCAGCTCCTCCTGACGCTGTTGCTGGCAGGCGGAAGCAGCTGCGTCCCCCTTCTCGTTTCCCAGCTCGCTCGCTTGTTGTGCGGCACCGCACGGTCGAGCGACTGGGAAACTCGTGAACAGCAGCAGCAACGGCAGCGGTGCCGAGCCGCGCGCGCTTGTTCGCTCATACATCGAGAGCGAGCGGTCGGTCGGCCGCTCATGACCGACAGCTTAGAGCGCCAACTCCTGGTTGATGTGGACGACCGTCTGTCCCGACGACGGCGCGGCCGTGCTGCGCGCGTCGAAGCCCGACGTCACCATGTGGCCGCGCTGGGATCCCGTGCTGAACTCCATGTTGTCCGTGCCGCGGGTGGCGCGAATCGCGGGCGAGCTGATGCGAGCACCCTTCGCGCCGAAAGGCGATGACAGACGCACGATCCCCCCGCTCATGTCCATGCGGTCCGCCGCCGAGAACACCGGCAGCATTGTGGAGCTGCCCGTCGTCAGCCGGTCGTCTTGCAGCATGCCGTCCACCGACGGCTTGCCGGGCGTGTAGTCGGCACTCTCAAACATGCCGCGACCCTGGCTCGGCTGCGGGTGCTGCTGGTTGTGGCTCTGGTCGTCGTCGTCGGCGTCGTCGTCGTTGCTGGCGCCGGCGGTTCTCCGCTTGTACACGACAGCCATCGCGACGGCGGCGATCGCGCCGACGACGCCGACGCCAATGAGCAGTCCGTTCGAGCCGCCGGACTTGGATCCCGAGAGCCCCTCCTTGCTCTTGAACGTGTCCACCGCCACCTCGCCCGAGGAGGTGCTAGGCGACGACGTCACGGGGTCGACGATCACCGGCGTGATGGTCGACGGCGCGGACGAGGTCGTCGCGGATCCGCTCGTGCTGCCGCTCGTCGTCGTGTCCTTCCACTGGCTCTCGACGGGCGTGGCGGTAAACGCCGGGAGCTCCGAGACTTCGCCGTTCGCGACGGCCTCTGCGAGCGCGGGCGAGACTGTGATCTTGCTGGTGGCCGCGGACTCTGTCGTGGGGTTGGACGTCGAGCGAGCAAGATAGAAGTGAGAGAGAGAGAGAGCATGAGTTGAGCGTCGTGCAGCGCGTAACGGAGATGACGCTGTTTCTGACCTCCGTGAGCCACTCCGGCGAGCGCCAGCAGCGCTACAGCGAGTGCCACCGCGGCGACGCGCACGCTGGTGCTCCTCGCGGGCTTCATCGTGACGTGGTTTCTCGGTGAATAGCGGCGGCGGCGCCAGCAGCAGCAGCAGCGGAGCGTACGACGAGGAGTGCCGCCTTGCGCCTTCGTTGACTTCTCACAGCGACGACAACGACGTGCACTCTCTCTCTTGCTTTTTGTATGTGGCGGTGCTCTGACTCTCTGGGAGTGTCCGGAAGTTTTGTCTGGCTGTACCTCGATTTTGTCTCTATTGACTCTCTCCTTGCTCAACACCCAGGCTCGACAACGCGATCAGTGTCGGCGCTTGCTTCGCGCTCAGGCTTCGCTTTCGTGCTTTGCTTTCGTGCTTTGCTCGCTTTGCATGCTATTCGCTCTGACGTGTGTGGCGCTCGTCGGAGGAGATGCCGCAAAGCTCTTCATTTTGCTCCTTTGAGAGCTGCTGCAGATCAGCAACCAGATCCAGCAGAGAAACATGTAACAATGCGCGGGCGACTGCAGAATCCACGTGCGCTTCTTCCGGAACATGCGCGTGCGAACATACGGGTTGGTTGGTCCATGGCGGCAGCCAGCAGCAGCGGTAGCACTAGCAGTCTGCTGCTGTTGCCGCTACTGTTCCGATCTCAACACCATCGATGAGTTGAAGTGGTCCACATCACTGTGTGGACCACATATTTAGTGTGACCACTCAAAGCAGACATTTGCCAATAGGGGTGGAGTTGCGCGTTTGGAGGATAACGGTGATGACAAAACAGACTCTTCGAGGCAACATCTTACACCATGACGACCTCTGCTCCTCCTTCTGCTGCTGCCACCAGCGCCATCGACGATGACGCCGTCGACGCGCTCATCCCAGCGGACGCCGGCGGCCGCGTGCTGAGCATCCAGTCGCACGTCGTGCAGGGCTACGTGGGCAACAAGAGCGCCGTCTTCCCGCTGCAGCTGCTCGGCATGGACGTCGACATCATCAACAGCGTGCACTTCTCCAACCACACGGGCTACGCGCACTTCTCCGGGCGCCACCTGCGGCTCTCGGGCGACGACGTGCACGACCTGCTCGACGGGCTCGAGCACAACGGGCTGCTGCGAGACGCGCACACGCACCTGCTCACGGGCTACGTCGGCTCGACGGCACTGCTCGAGGCGATCGTGCGCGTGCACGCGCGGCTGCGCGAGGCGCAGAGCCACCCGGAGCACCTCATGTATGTGTGCGATCCGGTGCTCGGCGACCTCGGGAAGCTCTACGTCCCCATGGAGCTCGGTGCGTCTGTATGCGTGCAAGTGGTTGAGCTAGTTGTTGTTCCGGTGGTGGAGGGGGAGAAGGAGGAGCTCTCCCGTCTGACGATCGTTGAGTGGCGGCAGTGGACGTGTATCGCTCGCAGGTGCTGCCGATCGCCGACGTGCTCACGCCGAACCAGTTCGAGTGCGAGCTGCTCGCGGAGATGAAGCTCGCGACGGTCGCCGACGCGCTCGCGGCGTGCAAGAAACTGCACGCGCAGGGGCCGCGCGTGGTCGTGATCTCGAGCTTCGAGGAAACGGAGCGCGCCGCAGACGCGCCGCGCGAGCTGCTCGTGATTGGCAGCAGAGCCGTGGGCGACCAGGGCGAGTTCGAGCAGTTCGAGGTGCGCTTCCCGTGGATCGACAGCTACTACACGGGCACGGGCGACTTGTTCGCGGCGCTGCTGCTCGCGTGGCTGCACCGGCACCCGAACGATTTCAAGCGCGTGCTGGAGAGCGTGATCTCGACGATCCAGGACGTGCTGCGCATCACGCTCAAGCTCGGAGGCAAGAACTGCGACCTCAAGCTCATCCAGAGCCGCAACGTGATCGCCGACCCGGTCATCCGCATCCACGCGACGAAGCTGAGTCAGTGACGCGAGCGACTTGCCGCGCCTGCGACTGCCCGCTGCGACTGCGACGGGAGCTAGCTCGAGCCATCGGAGCGAAGCCACTTCTTGAGGAATAGATAGAGATGCTCTACGGGTTCGCGTATCCTCGCAGGCTCTGCTGACCGCAGCGCGCGTCGACTGGGCGATCTCCTCTCCCATCGAGCACTTCTACGCAGTCGCCATGCGGCTCGCGATCGCGGAGTGCGCGCGGTCGAGCGCGGTCGTCCAGTTGTTGAGCGCGTCGAAGAGCTTGTTCGAGTCTCGGTTCCTGCCACCGACACACACCATCGAAGCAGCGTTGTCAGCACCAACGCCGCCATCCCCATAGTTAGAGACCCCGCGAGAGCGACCGCGACTCCCGCGCACGGCCAGCGACGCACTTTTGCAGTGTCTGCAGCGCCAGCAGTCCCTGCTTCTGGTCGATCCGGGCGTCGAGCTCCTCGTTCTGGATCAGACCCACTGCGATCTCCTCCACTTCGCGGCTCGAGATGTTCATGGCTTTCGCGAGGCTCGCGATCTGGATTATCTGGTACGGCCGCACGATCTTCTTGAGCACCTGGCAGCGGATGTTGCGCAGCAGCGGGTTCAGGTACTTGTTCATGATCGGGTCGCTCAGCAGCTTATACTTGGGGTTCTTGAGCACTTTCTCGAACTGCACGATGTCGTTCGACTCGTACGCGCTGCGCAGCAGCAGCATCGCCCCGATCTCCTCCACGTCCTGGTACACTTTCGCCTCGCGCGAGTCGAACGGATTGATGTCCGAGCTCGCGAGCATGTTCGAGAGCACGACGTACTTGAGCGACTGGGTCGCGCGCGCGTTGCCAGCCTCCTGGTAGTTTCGGAAGCTCTCGAAGAACTCGTTGTACGCGAGCATCCACTGCTTCTCCTCCAAGTACATCTTACCGCCCTCCTCGCGGACCACGCTGCACGCGCCACAGAGTCCTTAGTCGCATGCCACCGCCCGCGCCGAGAAGCATCCACGCACCCCATGACGCGCGGATCCGCCACAGCCGCGTCCAGACTGAGCGTCTTCGGGTAGATCTCCCGCAGCCGCTTGCTGTTCTTCATCGCGCCGCAGAGCTGCAGCCGATCAGGCAGAAGCCGTTAGCTCTCCGTTCGCCGTACCCACTTCAGCTGCCTCTCCTGCCTCGCTGGCAACCCACCTGGATGTCGAGCGAGTAGACGTCCAGCAGCGCCGTCGCCTTGCTCTGGTCGTCCCTGCCTTCCGGGGTCTGGCAGTACACGTACAGTTCGTCCAGCAGGCGGCGCAGCTGCGCGAACTCGCCGATGTCGAGGTAGAGCTTCCCGAGCTTGACGTTCATGTTGAACCACAGCCGCTCGTTGTGGGCTCCCTTGAGGTGGTTGAGCGTTACCTCGTACATCTGCAAGCGCGCAGTGCAGTTGCGGTCAGCACCAGCAGCTCCCCCAGTCACGAGAACCCCAAGCAGCGGTACCTTGGAGGTGTATGCGGCGCTCTCCTTGGCCCCGGAGTGCGCCGAGACGACGTCCAGGATGGACGAGATCGAGTCCGTGCTCTCGTTGCGCGTGACGAACGGCAGGAACACGAGCATGTGCTCGTAGCCGGCGAGCATGGCGTCCCACTGCGCCGAGAGCGCGCAGATCTTGACGAGGTGCTCGTACGCCTGGAAGCTCCAGCGCACGCTCTCGGGGCTCAGCTCCAGCGCCGGTCGCTCGAGCGCCACCACCTTCTCGAAGAGCTCGCGCGCAGCCGCCAGCTCGCCGCGCTGCCGCAGATCCTCGGCCTCGTAGAACGTGTTCTCGAGCACGATGAGCGTCTCGCGCGCAGAGTTCTTCTCGCCGGCGCCGGTGTCGCCGCCCTCGTCGCCCTCGCCGTCCGAGCCGCCCAGCTGCTCGTCGCTGTTGTACGCGTCGTCGCTGTCGTACTCGTACTCGTACTCCTCCGAGTCCGACATGTCTGCCTGCCTGCCTGCCTGTGGACGGACTGCTGCTTCTTGACCTTCTTGACCTGCTTCGCGAGCTTTGGCTTGCTGGGTTAACGCTATATCTACCGCCAATACTCGACTAATTCCGTTGTTTTTTACATACAGAAGTCGCTAAAAACTGACTTCGAAAATGGCGACGACAACGACGACAGGCAACATGCTCGAGCAGCTGCGCAGCAAGTCGGCGGCGACCGCGGCGCTCGCGAAGGAGAAGGCGGCGTCGCTCAAGGACGTGACGCAGAAAGGATCGGCGGCGCTGCAGAGCAAGGCGCGCGCGACCGCCGAGTCGCTCAACATCAAGATCCCGGCGGTGGCGTCCAGCGGCTCCATCGCGAGCAAGACCGCGAGCGAGAGCGACGTGGAAGCGCCGACGCCCAAGAACCAGGAGCAGGAGGGGCTGCTGGACGACATCGCGGAAGAGTGCAAGCTCACGAAGCGCCAGCGGCTGTACGGCGCCGTGGGCTGCTACGCGCTCGGCGCGCTCTGCGGCTTCCTCTCGACGCTCATGATGTGGGGCGGCCCCAAGCACGTGAAGCAGTTCGGCTTCTTCTACACGGTCGGCAACCTCTGCAGCATTGGCAGCTCGCTCTTCCTCGTCGGCCCGCGGCGCCAGCTCCAGGTCATGTGTCTGCCCGTGCGCCGCGTCGCGTGCTGCATCTGGATCGGCGCGATGATCCTCACGCTCATCATCGCGTTCGGCTTCCCGCGCGCCGGACCGCTCGTCATGCTGCTCGTGATCATCCAGTACTGCGCCATGCTCTGGTACGGCGCGTCCTTCATCCCGTACGGCCGCGCGATCCTCAAGAAGTGCTGCATGAAGGCGGCGGGCCAGGTCACCTCCGCAGTGTGAGAGCCGCCGACCGCCAGCCGCTCTCTAACCACCTGCATACGATTTCTTATAAGCCACCTGCGGCAGCGCGCCGCCCGTTGCCAACCTCGCTACTTCGCGGCCTGCTCTTCCAGCCACGCGACGAAGTCGTTCACCACCGCGTCTCGGATCTGCGGCGGCTCGTTGCTGAGGTCGTGCGAGCCGCCCGGGTACGACCGGAACTGCTTGTCCGTGCTGCGCGTCTTCACGTGCAGGGCCTCCGAGCCCGAGATGTGGCATACCAGGTCCGCCAGCCCATGCTGCAGCAGGTACGGCGCCTCGATGAGGTGGAACTTGTCCTGCACGTGCTCGATCGCGTCCAGGATCGCGAGCCCCGTGCCGATGCGCAGACGGCCGTTGTAGAAGAGCGGGTCCGCGCGCTTCATGGCGTCCACGATCGCCGCGACCTCCGGCGAGCTGTTGCGGCCACGGTTGCCGCGCGCGAACGGGATCTTCGGTGCGAGCGTGCGCAGCATCTTGCCGATCGACTCCACGACCAGTGACGGCCGCGACGTCGCGTGGATCTGCACCGCGGGACACAGGATCACGGCGCCGTCGACGAAGTCCTTGTCGACCTTCGTGAGCATCGTGAGGATGAGCAGTCCTCCCAGCGAGCTACACGCACACACACAGACACACACACACAGACACGCAGAGCCATCTACCTCGTGAGCCGCGCGTAGGCTCCAACCGCAATCGGCAGACACTCGACGAGCGCACACGCACGCACCCGCCGTGCAGAAAGACCTTGTGGCCCTTGTACTTGTCCTTCACGACGTTCACGAAGGCGATGGCATCGTCCGCGAGGTGCTGCACGCTCGAGAAGTAGCCGTGGCGGCCGTCGGAGCGGCCCATACCTTCGTGGTCGAGTCCGGCGATGACGAAGCCCGCGCGCAGCAGCTCCACCATGAACGTGTTGTTGCGCGCGCTGTGCGAGTTCATTCCGTGCAGCACGACGACGACACCCTTGGCGCTCGCGGGGGACGAAAGGTGCCGCGGCAGCCAGAAGCGGTAGAAGAGGCGCGCGACTTGGCGACGCGGTCGCGGACGCGCGAGGAAGCCCGTCTCCTCTGCGCCGTGCGCCACGTGCTCGCGCAGAAACTGCTGCTCGAAGGCGGTCAGCGGGCCGGCCACGCGCGGGTTGTGCGCGTCGATGCCCGGCCCGAAGAGCAGCAGCGCCGCCAGCACCATGACGAGCGCGGCGGCGGCCGCCGCCAGCAGCGCCGCGCCGAGCAGCGAGCTCGTCGGCGACCACATCACAAAATGTGTTGACGACATCCAAAATCTGAAATCTGAAGTTCTCTGATCTGCGTGCGATCTCTGGGCATTGGCGTCGTGCGCGCTAACATGCTAACATGCCGTGCGAGTTGCTGGCACGCGCGCCGCCGTTGTCGTCCTGCACGGCGGCTCAGTAAGCACTCTCGCCCATACTGACAGTCAGACGCCGCAAGAAGAGTTCGGAGCTTCTCGCGCCACTCGCCAGCAGGCGGCAGCCGCCTTTTCTCCTCACCCACGCACGAACTGCCAGGAGATCGGGAGCCAACACACTTCAGGATCTGCGGGCGAGCGAGCGCGTCATGGGTGGCGCGTGCAGCTCCACCGTGCAAGTCACCGAGCACCGGCGGACCGCACCCACTCGCACGAGCGGCGGCGGGAGACCCGACGAAGCACTCGCATCGCAGCAGCAGCCGAGCGCCACAAATGACAGCAGTGAGCAGCGACCGCGTATCTTCGTCGTGAACGTCCGCGAGAACGAGGTCGTGATGCACCCGCTCGTGCTCCTTGAAGGCCGCGTCGAGCGCTGGGGTCAGAGTCCCTGTAAGCCCCGGAGCCCCGGCGGCGTGGAGTACATCCAAGCGTCAGCGAGTCTGGTGGACACCCCAGTGCTGGCATCCGCCAGCCACGGCAGGAGCAGCAGCAGAGGACTCTGCTGGCCGGTCGCACCATCCTCGGGTCGCTTCAAGGCGTTCGTGTTGCTTCCCGCGCCGGGGAGGTACAAGCTCTGCCTGCAGCTCGCGTCCGCGTCGCTCCACCTCCGCGTCTGCTTCGCGCCGCCGCACGCAAAGTGCGTCGTGCGCTTTCACTACCAGAAGCCGTGGGACAGCAACCAGGGCTTCGACGCGCCGTCAGGCGTCGACAACTCGGACAACGCCGCAGTCGACCGCCTCAAGCTCGGCGCGCTGCTGCTCCAGACCGCCTACGCAGAGCTGCTGCGTCGATCTGGTAGCGGTACCAGACGCACGTTCACGCTCGAGCTCGGCGACAACGGTTTGCCGCTCGTGCACGTGCTACGGTCGCAGTTCTCGAGCACTCACGCGCGCGTCATGGAGGATGCCGAGTTGCTGATGCGCCTTCGACAGGACGTCCTGAGAGCCGAGCCGCAGCAAGTCGCCCGGCGCAGCAGCGTCGGCGGCGGTGGCTACGGGCAGGTGTTCGTCAAGCACGTGGTCGTTCTCGGCGGCGCGCACTTTGACGCAGGCTCGCGCGAGATCTTCGGGCACAAGGAGCTTGTGGACGGCAACCTGGTGGTGGTCGACTCGTGCGGGCTGCACACGTGGCCGCACGCACTCAGCGAGCTGACTGCGAGTTGCCTGGACACTACGCGCTTCCAGCTGCAGCAACCGTTTCCGCGCGGGTGCGTCGCCAGCGGGCGAGGCGGCGGCTACTGTTGGAGCACGTTCGCTTCCAGCTCGAGTCGACTGGTGCAGCTGCTCGGGAGCAGCTTCGGGCTCGATCAGCAGCAGCAGCGGCACCCGCCGCGCGACGGCGTCATGCGGACAGACTTCCGAGCGCTCAACCGCATGTTCTCGGTGTTTGAGCCGGCGACGCCGTCTCCAGCGTTCTCGAGAGCGATCGGCGACGGGCGGTTCGCGTACCTGGACATCGGTGCGTTAACGGAGGTGCCTTCATCAGATGAGAGTGGCGGCGATGTCAGCGACGACAACGGCGGTGGTGGACTCTGGCTCGACGACGCGTCGGCCGACACACTAACCACCAAGAGCGCGTGGATTGTGTCGCGACGGAGGCGCCGAGGCAGCAGCAGCAGCAGTCTCGAGGCTCGCATGAGCGCTCCGGCAGCATGATATCTTAGCGTATATATGAGTGATGATCGACCGAATCAGGTTTCCATTCATCAATTCGTCACCGAGTGCGCAAGTCGCCATGAGCTCCGTCGTCAACCCACCCAGCGCCGCCGCCGTCCCCGCCAGCAGCTCTCCAGCTCTGCGCGTGGAGATCATGAACCTGCGCGCGAACGAGCGGCTGACGTTCCCTCTCGTGCTCGTCGAGGGCCGCGTCGCTGTTGTCAGCAGCGGCGGTGACCACGCAGACAGCCCCGCGCCTTCGAGCATCGCTGCCTCCGTGCGAGGCACCGCTGCTTCCAGCGCGCTCTCGTGGCCCGTAGTCCCGCATACCGGCCACTTCAAGGCGTTCGCGCTGCTCCCGCGACCCGGCAGACACACGATCGAGTTGCGCGTCGGCGAGACGCTCGTGCACGAGCTCGCGATCCGCTACACACGACCAGACGCGAAGCACGTCGCGCGCTTCCACTACCAGAAGCGACCGGACGAGACACGCGGCTTCGACGCGCCTGCTGGCGTCGACAACTCGGACGAGGCGGCGCTGAGCCGGATCCGACTCGGCGCGCTGCTCACACAGACTTGCATCGCCGAGGTCTTCCACCGGCAGGGACTCCCGCGCGCGACGATCGCGATCGAGTTCGAGGAGGAGGCGCAGGACGCCGCTGCCGAGAGCGAGACGCCCCGCGCAGACCTGCTGCTGACACCGGCGTTTCCGGGCCGGTCGCCGATCCGAACGATCCGGAACGCGCTCGAGGAGCAGAACGCCGCGGCTCGCGAGCGCGGGATCTCGCTGACCCACTTCGTGCACGTCGGGTCGAACCACTTCGACCCCGAGACCCGATACGTGTCAAACCACTGCGCACACATGTACGGCGGTGTGTTTGCGTTCAGCTCGGTCACGCTGCACACGTGGCCGAGCGTGCTGAGCGAGCTCGCGCGCTGCTGCTTGGACAGCACGGAGATCGACACGTCGGTGTTGGCCGACGACAGTGTAGACCGGGGCTGCCACTGGGCGAACTTCTCCACCGGACTCGGCGTGTTCATCCACCTGCTCTTCCGCTCCTTCTCGCCGGACGAGACGAGCGAGGGAATGCTGGGTCGCGGCTTCGACAACGTCAACCGCCTGCTGAGCGTCTACGAACCAGCGCTCGAGTGCGAGAGCGCGGCGGTCTCGGGTGCGCGCTCGCGCGAGGGCGAGCCAGAGCAGCTCGAGCTCGCCTACGACGCGCTCGAGGTCGTCGGCGACGACGTGGAAGGCGCGTACATGGCGGAGACGGCGCTGCTGACGCTCCTGGAGATCTGCCCGTTCCTCTCGTCCGCGAGCAAGTTCTCCCAGGACCAGAAGAACGCGGCCGCTGCCGCGTGAGCTGGCGGTGAGTGCGCCGATTACCGGGCGACACCACAGAGGACACCGCGGAGGTGCAGGAGGATGACGCGTCGAGTAGGATCCGCCTTGAGCAGCCGTAGCTGCTCGCTAGCTCGTACTCCCTTCACCCTCGAATCCCCAAAACCGGTAATTTGAAATCCGTCGCAGGATGGCGGAGCCGACGACAACCTTCAGCGCCGCGGAGGCGGCCGTGTACGACCGGCAGATGCGGCTCTGGGGAGTGGAGGCGCAGAAGCGCCTGCAGAGCTCGCACGTGCTCGTCTCGGGGCTCTCGGCGCTCGGCTCGGAGCTCGTGAAGAACCTCGTGCTCGCGGGGCTGAACGTCACGGTGCACGACCCGCGCGCCGTGACACCGCGCGCTGCCGCCGCGCAGTTCTTCTTCTCGGCGGACGACGTCGGCCGCAACGTAAGCTGACGCTCCTTCCCTCCCTCCCTCTCTCTCTCTCTCTCTCTTGCTTTTGGTTCCGACGGGATGGACGCTGACTTGAATGGCGGGCAGCGCGCGGAGGTGGCGCTTGAGAAAGCCGAGGAGCTCAACCCGCTGGTGCGCGTGCGTTGCGAGACGACGGCGCTCAACGCGCTTGCCGACGAGTTCTTCCACGCGTTCAGCGCCATCTGCCTCGTGGGTGCCGACAAGCAGACGCAGGTGCGTCCTGCTGCTGCTGCTGCGAGTAGTAGTTGCGAGTGACTCACCGACGAACGGATGAGCCGCAGCTCCGGCTGGACGCGCTCGCACGGGCGCGCGGCACCGCGTTCTTCGCGGCGAGCGCCTTCGGCTTCGACGGTGTCGTGTTCGCGGACCTCAACAAGCACGTGTACCGGCGCACACCGGCGAACAGCGGCGATGGTGCCGCGCCGCCTCCGACCAGCGACGCTATCACGGTGCAGTTCCCGTCGCTCGCGGAGGCGAACGCGGTGCAGTGGAGCTCGCTACAGAGCGCGCGCAAGAGAGGGCCACAGATCCCGCGCGTCTACGTCAAGTACCAGCGTGCGTCGGCTCACGTTCAGTCACTTGCGCTGTGCGAGGTGCGCTGTCGCGAGCGCTCTAACCGCAGCTCGGCCTGCAGTGCTTCAGGAGTACTGCGCGCAGAAGCGCGTGGACGCAGATGCGGTGGCGACAGCCGCGAGCGACTTTGTGGCTTTCGCGCAGGCGCGGCTGGTGGCGCAGGGACTGCCGCGCGACTTCTTCGCCGCCGACGACCTCAGGTGCGCGTCGCGTTGCCTGCTCTCGCGACCGTGGGGTTGCTGGGTTTGCGCGCTTCTGACAGGCGGTGCGTTGTTCTGTGTGTGGATGGTGGGCTGGCGGGATCCAGCGCGCTGGCGCAGGTCTCGGGCGTTGATCTTGTGCCCGTGTGCGCGATCCTGGCCGGAATCCTCGGGCAGGAGATCGTGAAGGCGATCTCCCAGAAGGACGAGCCGATCTGCAACTACTTCTGCTTCGACGGCGCGGCCGGGGCGGTCCGACGAGTTGGATGACCTCGGTCTCCACGTCATCGTCGTCGGCGGCGGTGACGTCGCCACGATGAGATCACTTGAGTGAACGAATCAACGACGTCACTCACCTTGGGGTCTTCTTGTTGAAAGGTCGTATCGCCAGCGTTGATGTCGCTCGTGCCAGCGACGCACTGGACTGGCTCGCGATCGATCGCGCGGGCGGTGCGGCCATGTCGACGGCGCTCGCGGCTGCGCGCGCGAAGACGAAAGGGAAGCGCATGCTCCGCGACGCGCTCGAGGGCTACGGAGAGGACGCATTCACGCTCTCGGAATGGAACGCGAAGAAGCGCGCAGCCGAGGCGGAAGGCGAGTGGACGTGGAAGCAGAGTGTCGCGAGCGCGAACGCGGCCGTGAAGGCGCGAGTCGAGCGGGACGGCGACACGCAAGATGCGCTCAAGGCGCGGTTCGTGGACGTCCACACCGCGATGGAGCAGGAGTTGGGTGGTATGCTGCGGGGCCGAGCGGAAGCACTGTCTCCTCGCGAGGACGAGCACTCGACCCAGTGCTGCTGGAGGTACGCGCTCGCTCAGACTCGCTGTTACACGCATACGCGACGTCGGAACGTCGGAACGCCTCCTAATGACAGCTCGCTGTCGTGCCAGGGATCGAATCGGAGGCAAGATGTACCACTGCGTGAACGACCTTCCGGACAGCAAGAAGCTCGCCAAGCCTGCTGCTGATGCGAGCTCGCGGCAAACGCAAGAGGTGACAAAGCCAAAGCAGTTCTGTCACTGGCACGTCCGCGAGTGCACGAACTCGGACCACCCGATCGAGAGAAGCAGAGCCATCGAAGTCCCGAACGAGTTTGGGCTCTGCTTGAACTGCTACGAGGTGACAGCAACGACACAGCGCAGCTCGCTGCAGAAGGCACCGCCGAGAGTGATGGCGACGAAGACTCCGGGCGTCAGCGCGACGAGCCTTCGGCGCGATGTCCAGCGAGACGTGCTGCTGACAGCGAAGAAGAGAGGCGAGCAGAAGGACGAAGCGATCAGGTTCACGGCCAAGAGCGTGTGCACATGGCAGAAGGAGCACTCGGAGAAAGCGTACGTCTGGCGCTGCTCGAACCGCGTGCTGATGCACCCGACGTTGAACGGCTCGTACCTCTCGTTCTGCGGCTTCCACACGCCACGGTGCATCAAGGAGTACGGGCGGAAGAGCAAGAAGGACACCCCATGCCCTCCGCTCGATCGCCTCAACGGCTTCGGGATGTGTCGCAACCACCTCGAGGCGCACTTGAGCACCATGAACTACGAGGAGCGTGGCACCTGTGTGTTCGTGGACTCGGAGTTTGACGTCCCTGGGATCAGAGAGTGCAAGTGCGACCCGTTGGTGTCTGTCGTCTCACGCCATCCGCTAGCGCCAAGGCATCCTCCAGCGCCGCGAGACGTCGAAGGAGACAATGGCTTTGCCCAGTATGGTTCGCCAGCAGTGCCTCTGGAGAGCCAAGCCGGACTCATGAAGCGGGCTCTTGCCGCTGCCAGTTCGTTCGCGAAGAGCCAAGTCGAGTTCGTCGCATCTGTCATCCTCGACAGCCCCAACCCGGTGTCGATGGCTCTGAAGGAGCTGATCTGGCGACTCCAGTTCCTCCGGCGTGCGAAAGTCGTCGCGATCCGCATCCAACGCATCTTCCGCGGGAACCGGGCTAGGAGACGCGTGCGGGTGCTTCGGTTCGAGCGAGCGGCGTTCCAGCGGATCAAAGCATGCCTGGCGCTCCAGAAGTATGTTCGCGGGTACTTGGGTCGCCAGAGGTTCCAGCACGAACTTGAAGAGGTTCACCGCTCGGTGCCAACGATTCAACGCGTCATGCGGGGCGGCTTGGCGCGGAAGCAGTGTCGGGAACTGCGTGCAGTGATCCGTCTGCAGCGCAACTACAGGTACTACCGCCAGCGCCTCCTTGCGTGGGCGTTGCGAGAAGAGATGGAGTACATGAGAGGGTTGCAGCGGGAGGCCGACGAGAACTTGCGAGAGATGGAGGAGAAGCTGGAGACCTTCCGGCGGCTCCGCGCGCGTCGAGTGCTCCGCGCGCAAATGTTGCGGTGGAGCAGAGTGAGGGAGTCGAGAGCGCTCGAATCCGCGCTTCGCCTGCGAACCTTCTGGAGCGCAGCCAAGGTTCAGCGGCAGTGGCGCCGACACCGGTACTACGAGGCAGTCAAGAAGCGCTACCACAGCGCGCAGTGCATCCAGAAGCGCGTCCGAGGGTGGCTGACGCGCCATATGTGGAAGGAGGATCCGGGAGTCCTGAGCCTGATCAACTTCGTCAGTGCCGTGAGCGGCTTCGAGTACGGGAAGATCGTCGTTCTGGCGCAGCCGTCGCGGTCGTACTCGTATCCAAGTCGGCGGATTCGGATGTTATGCGGCACATTGACCATTCAGCGACTCTTTCGCGGTTACCTTGGACGTCTGCGAGCGAACGAGCAGTGGTTGAGCATGGTGCGTCGATGGGAGTGGATCGGGATCGAGTCGACTGACTCGAGCGGGGAGAGTAGCGACAGTATGACTGTAGGCAAGGAGCGGTACGGCTTCGTGCTGCCGTCGAACAGCTACCATAGTGACAAGCGTCTCCACATGAAGCCGATCGTGCGCGACATCAAGGCTGCGCGAGGGTTTACGTACGAGTACCAGTACATCTTGGATCTCATCAAGGATCGCGACGGGTTGCGAGCGTGGAGTCTGACCCACGAACGACGCGAACAGCGCAGACGAGAGACCGAGCAGCTCGCGAAAGTGCCACTGCCCGCTGCCGTCGTACCGACGAAGCTCAGTACCCTTCGGAGAAGTGTACCAAAGGCGGCCAGCATCTCGGCCGCGAAGGCTGTGTTCCCTGTCGGCTCTATTGTGCGCGTGGCCGTGTTCAACAGCAGCAAGAAGAGCAGGATGGCGTATCACCGAGCGAAGATCATCCGCGCCATTGACTGTGTGGATGACACGGAGAGCGGAACTGCCTTCGACGTGGAGTACGACCCGGTGAGCTGTTGCTCCGTCATCACCTTGCGCTTGTTGTCTTGTTGGTGGTGACGATTGACTGCGCATCGTGACTGGGAACTCGCTGCTTGCCCAGGTCCTGGTAACAAAGCACGGCGTGCGCATCTACAACGAGCAACAGGTGAGAGCGAGCCGGCTAGAAACCATCGCGCACGCCAACCGAGCGGAGCCACCACGAGAGAGCCGAGTCTCCGTCGGGAGGCATATCCAGATCGCGATCAACCGTTTGCGGCAAGAGATCCGAGCTGCAACGCTGACCGAGAAGCGCGATCCGCCGGTGTCAAGCGACTCTGACCAGGAGCGTGCGCTAAAGAGTGTGTGCGAACTTGTCGAGCGCCTTCGCGACGACCGGAAAGGCTTCGACCTGCTGGCAGACGACAGTGAGTTCGTCAACTTTGTGTTCCGCAACTCGACACTGCTCAAAACTACATGGCTTCAGGTTGTCGACGAGATCCAGTACGGAGCGCTTCGGCCAGCAGACTCCACGACTGGGAGTAGCAGTCAAACGACACAAACGTGCAGCTCTTATGCCCGCGAGTTTGGGTTCGTCCCGCAAGAGCAGGTTGATACGCCGAAGCCGATGCCTCGGCGAGCGGCGATCATCAAGAGCCGGATGACCGAGCTCGGTTTCCAGCATTCTCTCGGTGCAAGAGAGCGTCACGGGCAGTCAGATGCGTTGGCCGAACACGACGAGACCCAACAACGACCGGAGACGACACAAGAGAGGACCCAGACTCCCAGCGCGAGTGATCGATACGCTCGTGACGATCTAGCTCTGAAAGACGTCGAGCGCCGAGTTCAGTCTTCGCAGGATCTTCACCGGCTCATCTACGAGCTCAAGGTACATCTTGCAAGGTGGTCTGTCGTGCATGTTCGTCTAACTAGCTGACTCGGCGGTATGCGCTCCATTCGAACGCAGACGCTCCCGAAAGAACGTCGCCGCGAGGACATCGTCGAAATCACGACACGCAACACGCGATCGTTTGTGTGTGGCCACCCGGCGTGTGGTCGGTGCTTCTCGTGCGTTCGCTCTTCCTGCAGCTCGCGCCACATGGATGCTCTAGAGAGTCTTATCGACGATATCGTGTACGCGTGTGAACCAGGTCCATGGAAGCAGCGCGCCTGCACCAGAAAGGAAGCCACGAGCACAAAGATCGGCTCGCTCTCGGAACGCCACTCACAGACCAGTACATGCATGCGTACTGGCCGCCGCAGAGTCCTTGGAGCCACGAGGCGAACGCGCAGTTCCAGCACATGGTCGGGTACTTTCGCTGCAGTCGGTCGGGATGCGAGCAAGTGGAGTTCCGCACGCGGCGGGAGCTGAGCAGGTACGCGCTAGCGACTCGCTGTGTTGAAGTCATACATCTCGGTTCTGATCAGCTGCTGCTCACACTTCACAGTCACATGGCTCAGTTTCACCGTACTGCACCTGCTTTGTCACAAGAAGAGAACACGGTCACCCGACCAAGTTCGATGATCGTTCCTCCAGCATCTCCGGTGCAAGTCATCTGGCTCGGGTCGTATTCGACTGCTCGGAATCTCAACGACAGACTCGGGCTGCCAAACACCTCGTTGGAGCTCGTCGAGTGCTCACGGCACGCGAGAGGAGTTCCAGATGCACAGTGCAACGAGTGCGTTCGACAGCAGAGCATCCCAAGCTTGCCGTGCAAAGTGTACTCGTCAGTAGCTCTCACGCTGAGAGCAACTGCTCGGGATCCAGAGCAGGACCCATTGGACGGCTACACGATCTTCGGAGTGCAAGATCCCGAGTTTTGTCCCGTCGTGTTCGAGCGCAGCTTGGTGTATGCGAAAGAACGAGTCGAGCGTCTGCACAAAGCCAAGGAGCGTACAGACAAGCGGCCGACGCCAGGGAGATCACTTCCTCAAGAGCCCGAGGTTGTGTATGTTCAGATCATAGCACTCTGCCGCGACAGCAAGAGCGAGGGTTGGATGCTCGGACGAGCCTTTCGCCGTTCGGCGACAGGATCCGCAGTGTCGGAAGGTGCTAGTTCGCCGGGAATCGGGCATGACGTCGTTGTCGACGAGCGACTTGTTTTCGCAAAGCTGTCGCAAGTGATCGGCGCAGTGTGGCTCCGAGATGGCGCGAAGAGCGTGTTCTACGAGAAGTACGTGCACGCCAGTGGCGACAGCCGCGACACACACGGATGAGGGGACTTCGGGCGGATGTGATCGAAGGGGAGCTCTTTGCCACCGCCTGCTGACAAGCCTGGGAGTGGTCACCTAGCGGGAGCCATCGCTTGCTCTCTTCGAGCGAACGCGTTGGACATGACAATCGACACGGAGTCAAGAGCTGTTGAAGATGCGGAGCAGCTTCGATTAGCGCAAGCGCCGCGATTCGGATCAGGTTCGCGAGAGTGAGACCAACCACTACGTGCGCGTGACAATTCCGAAGTGCCCGAGGCGTAGCGCACCCATCCGTTCACACGAGCTACATTGGTGAACACAGGAAGATCGCGAAGCAACGACAGACAACGGTATCTGGAGAGCTGGAGAGCTGGAGACGCTGCAGGATGCTATCTCATTTGCAGATTTGCACCCAAGTCCTCGCATCAGTACAGCAGTCTCCCCCTTCTCCGGCATGAAGACCTCGACGTTCGCGCTCGCGATCCTCGCCAGCTCTGCGCAAGGTGCTTCTTCGCTCAAGCTCTCGACGGAGCACGCCCCTCGCTTCCTTCAAGAACGTGCGGCGCTGGAGCTGGAACTCGCTGCTTGGAAGGAGAGTGCTGCTGGAGTGTTCGCTAAGCAGCACAACTTCTACCTTTCCAAGGCAACTCAGGTGCAGAGTGTGGAGGAGCTCCAGGAGGACCAACTCCGCCGCTTCTTCCTCACGAAGCTCCACATCGAGAACGTGCAACGCCTGAACCCGGACGCTGTCTTCTCGACAGATTCACCGTTCTCGCTCATGACTGACGAGGAGTTCGCCAAGTTCCTCGGCAAGTCGTTCCAGCGCGGTGCTGCAGTGCTGAGCGACAGCTCACCAGTGGTGAACGGCACGTCGGATGCCGACACGGACGTTCCTGCTGTCGACAACAAGGATTGGACTGCCTCCGGGTGCGTCGCGCCAGTGAAGAACCAAGGGCAGTGTGGGTCGTGCTGGGCGTTCGCTGCAATCGCGGCTCTCGAGAGCGCCTACTGCATCAAGGGCAACCCACTCACGCTCTTCTCGGAGCAGCAAGTGGTGAGCTGTGACGACGCTTCTGGTGGCTGCGAGGGTGGATTCCCAGGCGACGGACTCAACTATGTCCAACAAAACCGCGGCGTGTGTCTTGAGGAAGCATACCCGTACGAGTCCGGCGAGACACAGGAGACCGGCGCCTGCGCTTTGTCGTCGTGCGAGGTAAAGTCAATCACGATTCAGCGCGTGGTGACCGTACCTCGGTCGGAAAGCGGGTTGGTCGCCGCGCTCAGCGGACGTCCGGTCGCGGTTGGAGTCGCAGCGGGCAACACCACGTGGAAGCAGTACAAGGGGGGCGTGGTGTCAACGTGCAGCAGCTCGCAGCTCGACCACGCGGTGCTGGCGGTCGGGTATGGCGGGACCTCGACCTCGACGCCGTACTTCAAGATCAAGAACTCGTGGGGGACTGCGTGGGGCGAAGGCGGATTCATCCGACTGCGTCGCGGGGTGTCTGGCGCGGGAACTTGCGGCGTCATCGGCCCCAAGTCCGTCTATCCGGTAGTTTGAGAGAGAGAGCAATCGGCGCCTTCAGGATCTGCTGAGCCAGTGTCTCGTCCTCGCGTAACACCACAAATTGAAGGCGCGGACGAATGCGATCTTCGTTGTTGCCTTGGAGACTTGCATCTCTCGCCGCTGCCACCTGACAGATGAACTGAGTCACAACAGCTTGCGGACTCGAGACGCGCACGTTAGCTGCAGATACCATGCACCATTTGTACATGCGCACGCAGAGCGATTCGTTGTTCCCGTCCTTGTCGTCCACGTCCTGCAAGATTGCGGCTTCGTGTCGTGCTCGCGCGCTCGCCCCGCCGGGGTCTGGTTTGTTGGCGGAGCGTCAGAAAGCGAGCCCTCGCACAGCTGGCGCCACGCGCCACCCACGCCGACACACTCCCGCCGCTGCTTGGATCTTTGTGAAAGGTCGTTTGTGCC
Source organism: Globisporangium perplexum (assembly GCA_023333865.1). Classification (NCBI taxonomy): domain Eukaryota; phylum Oomycota; class Peronosporomycetes; order Pythiales; family Pythiaceae; genus Globisporangium; species Globisporangium perplexum. The sequence goes on along the minus strand of JAASFS010000012.1, from coordinate 5,338 downwards.
GACATGAAAGTAGGTTCGGCCTAGTGTAATCGGAATGCATATTTGTTCGCTGTATGTCTTGGTTCAATATGAAAGTCCCTCCAGACACTCAATATCCCGCCACTCCACATACCGCATTATCTCGTCCTAAAATGCGGTTATCGCCTGGCCGCTCTGGATCACCTCTCGCATTCGACGAGTCGCGCCGTAGCACACAAAGACCACAAGGAGCTGCTGCCGCTGCTGGAGCGAGATGCCGCGTTGGAGACCGCGATGGCGGCATGTGTGGCTCTGCGTCGCCGCCGTGTTAGTGGTGGCGAGCTGCGCGGTTTCGAGTGCGGCGGGTGTGTCACGAGACGACGAGGTGCATGAACCGAGACCGAGTGACTGACGGGATGGCATCGTGTCGTGCGAAACGCAGGTGCGGAGCTCACACAAGAAGCCGAGCCGCCTGCTGCTGCGATAGTCGGAACAGCGCACAGCACGCTACCGAGCCGCTCGGAGCATGCGAGCGGGAACTCCGAGGGTGAAGGCGAGGAGAAGGAGGAAGAGATAGGGAACGACGCGACTGTGGCTGTCGTGACCATCACGTGCCTCATCGCGATCTCGATCCTCTTTGAGATGGTGCGCGCCACTCTCGTGTGCTGCCGCTGGCGCTTCCGTCGCTGCAATACTAACGACCCATACGCGTGCTGGCATCAGTTCACCGAGGTCCTCCGCGAAACGACAGACGAGATGAACATGCCGTTCGTGAACACCGTGTTCAGCGAACTCACGACGCTGGGTTTCATCGGGCTGCTGCTCTTCGTGATCACGAAGCTCGACGTGCTGTCGCGCATCTCGCTCGCCTACTTGGGCGAGAAGAGCAAGCTCCAGGAGACGATCGAGAAGCTGCACATGGGGCTCTTCCTCTTCATCGTCATCTTCCTCGTGCTCTGCTGCGCGCTGCTAAAACTCGGCGTGATCGTGCAGAACGAGTGGCGCGAGTTCGAGCGCGGCTCGTCCGACATCCCGACGATCGTCTCTGAGTACGTGCTGCTGACGGAGCCGCCGCGCAACTGGCGCGAGCGCCTCTCGTTCTCTCGGATCCTCGCTGCGAGGAAAGCTCGGCGCGAGATGATCTACCTCTCGATCCGCCGTCGCTTCATGGACTTCCGCTCGAACCACCCGAACCCGGACACAGCGCAGAGGCTCGCGAAGGAGTTCCAGCGCAACCCGGATATGCACTTTCCGTTCCATGAGTATCTCGCTATCATCTCGGGCGAGGTCATGGGGCGGCTCATCGAGATCGACTTGCCGACGTGGGTTGCACTCGAGGTCGTCCTCGTGCTGCTGCTCGTCGTGAGCTGGCAGCTGGGGCCGGTCGGCGAGATCTGGCTGCTCCTCATCGCGGGGCTGTCGCTCATCGCTATGAACGAGTATGTGCACAGCCGTATCGTGCGCATGCGGCGCTTGCTGACTCCACCGCGGCTGCTGAAGGACGCCGAGCGACTGCGCCGCAAGAACGAGTGGCGCGCGAAGCATCAGCTCAAGCTAGTCGACTTGAATGAGAAGACGTGGATCCTGGAGTCGGTCGAGACGAGCGAAGATGACTTCACGCCACCGTACATCGACACGCTGCCTGGGGGAGGGCACCATATGAGCGAGTTCGAGCTCGCGAAGCAGCAGAAGATGCTGCTCGGCGGCAAGGGAAACGGCGTGGTGCTCGCGCTCTTCTCCACGCGCCTCGTGTTCTTGCTCACGGCGATGCACCTGGCGACGTTCCTCACCCGCACTGCATCCCAGATCCACGGTAGCTACAGCAACTGGTTCGCCATCCTCCTGCTCGACGCGCTTTTCGTGCTGCCGAGCATCGTTGTCACGGTCATGTCGCTCCGGATCGCGCGCGACGGACTCTACGCGTTCAACGTCGAGCACATGAAGGCGACGCGAGTGATCGCCAAGGTCATGCGCATTCTCAAGGCGCGCCAGACGCTGCGGACGCTGCGCTTCGTGGCGGAGATGAAGATCTACCTGCGCGAGAACGTGCGCCACAACTCGCAGTTCTCGCTCCCGATCACCGCGTCGCTACACGAGTCGTCGGCCAAGTACTCGACGCTTGTGGCGCACAAATCCGGGAGCTCCACATCGCGGGGTCGCTCGGCTCCTGCCAAGAGCGACTCGCTCACGTCGTCGTCTTCGTCCACGCGAGCAGCCCCATCGTCTCCGAAGGAACCGCCGCTCTCGCCTCTCGCGACGTACACGTCTACTCGCGATCTGCGCTCCGATGCGTACAAGCTTGAAGCTGAGCGCCGAGACATCAACTCGATCTTCTGTCTCTTCGACACGGACGGATCCGGTTCCGTGTCGCGCGACGAGATGGCCAGCCTGCTCCTCGCGATCACGCACGAGCTGAACGAGGAGCAGCTGAACCGACTCATGAGCGACCTCGTCGAGGGCGACGAAGACCAGGACGAGATCACGTTCGAGGCGTTCTACAACTGGTGCCACCACCATATCCAGGAGAACGCGCACTCGAAGGACGACCTCATCGAGGAGATCTTCAACATGGTCGACGCGGACGGCAGCGGGTTCATCACGGTCGACGAGTTCATCGCGATCTTCAAGACGCTCGGCCAGTCGCTCGACCACGACGACGTGCGCGAGCTCATCTATCAGATGGACCGCAACGACGACGGCAAGATCGACCTGGAGGAGTTTGCGAAGATGCTGCAGAAGCACGAGGTCTGAGCACCTGCCGCCACCCATCAAGCATCAAAGAGGTGCTCCACATCTTCTCCATCACACTCCGCCGAGCCATCCACGCCCTTCCTGCCTTCCTTCGTCCATCAACATCACCGAACATCATCACCGCTGCTGCTGCGTCCTTACGTCTGCTTCTCCATCTTCCCTCGGATCTCCTCGATCTTCTCTCCAAGCAGCACCCGACTCATTCGTTCTGCCGCTCACTTCTATACTTCCTTCGCGCCGACACCACGTTGCAGCCTCTCTCTCATCTCGCTCCTGTTGCAAGCCAGCAACATTTCCAGTCGGCTCTGCTGCGATGGAGTCAAGTGCAGTCGCACTGATGCCCATTGCTCGCAGATTCGCTCTGACCGCTCTCATCGCCCTGCTTACCACTCGAAGTCTGCTTGTCAGCGCTGCAGGCGGCAAAGAAGTGCCCTTGCGCTTCGGTTTCGGCTGCGAGTTCTCCGAGTACTCGGCCATGACCAGCGGAAGCGATGATGCCAACGCTCCGTCGTTCCGCCTGCTGCACGACTTCGGACTGGGCAAAGGTGTGTATACGCTCCACTTCTCGGTGTTCCACCTGCCGAACGACGACTACGTCCTCTTGCGCGCGAAGAACGTCGACAAGAGCTCGCCGGACGCCGTGGTGCTCGCGGGCAGCAACTCGACCGGAAACTTCTTCTCCCCCACGATCGTCGGCGACGGGTTCATCATGGAGCTCTTCAAGAGCACCTCAAAGGCTGCACTCTCGAAGGGCCCAGACGCGGCTCCAACTGCTTGCAACGGCGTGGAGGTGATCGGGATGGTGTTCTCGGCGGAGAAACAGGCGGAGACAGCGCAGGAGAGTCGGCTCTCGATCGGTCTTCCGCAGCTGGACACCTTTGTAGCTGAGTCTGCCACCGCCGCGAAGAACAAGAGCTCGACGCCGAGTGACGACAAGGACAACGAGAGCGTGTGCGGCACAGACGAGTCGCGCGAGGCGATCTGCCTGAAACAGTCGGGGTCGCCGGAAGAGAAGACGATGTACAGCACGTCAGGAGCGGTCGCGCGCTTGATGATCCGCAAGGACAACAATATGAACGTCGCGTACTGCACGGGCTTCCTGCTCGGCTGTGAGGGACACCTCTTGACGAACCAGCATTGCATTCGCAACTGGCTCGACGCGCTCAACACGTACATCGAGTTCTTCGCGGAGGCGTCCACGTGCGGCGCGAAGGAGTGCGACGAGCGCGGCGCATGTCCAGGGCGGTTCGCAGCGAGCAAGGCAGCGCTGGTCGCAGTCTCGACAGAACTCGACTACGCGCTTGTCAAGCTCACGAGCGACAACGACACCACGATGGATATACCGACGTTCCTCGCGCAAGTCGGCGGCTTCCTGCAGCTGCGCGCGAGCGGCCCAAAGGTGCAAGAAGAGATCTACATTCCGCAGCACCCGCTCGGTCAGGGCAAACGTATCGCATGGCTGTCGAACAGCCAGCCTGGACGCATCGAGAGCCTCACCGCGGGCGAGTGTGGCGGCCAGGACGTCGGCTACTACGTCGACACCGAAGAAGGGAGTTCCGGATCGCCGGTGATCGCCAAGTCCGACAACACTGTCGTGGCGCTGCACCACTGCGGCGGGTGTCTGAACGGCGGCATCCCGTCACAGAAACTCATCGCCGACTTGGAGACAAAGGGAGTGTTGCCGCGCTGCGCGATCGCTGGGTGACGGTGAAGCACGCCTCTCGAGGGAGCTGCTCCAAGGATCGAGTGATCGAGTGATTGAGAGATTGAGGGATCGAGTGGCCATAGGATGAGAAGAGAGACTGACCCGACAGAGTTTGCTGGCTGGTTGAGCCGACTCGTAGTTGCTTGGTGGAGTACAGATTCGCTTGGGAGTCTCGAGGTTCGATAGGCAGCACAGCGTGGCCCGTGAGCAAGAACAGTGGGCAAAGGAAACGTATGCGAGCCTTCTTGTTTCACGGTCAACTTTTCTCGAGGATGCAGCGCGCGCAGCCAGCATGCTCCTCACTCTTTGAACGTCATGCTACCAGAGATATCGTCGAAGTCTGTGCCTGACACGCGATTTGCCCACTCCTTGAGCTCGCTGTGGCCGCGCTCCAGTACCGCGGTGATGAACGGCACCGTGTCATTGCCGACTGCGAGGCGCAGCGGAAGTGGTTGTCCCTCGCAGCGTCCAGACTTGGTCAGCGCGTCGACAATCACCTTGGCCGCCTTCGCCGGGTCGCCAGGCTGCTTCCCGTTGCGCGCCGCGAGGTACTTCTTCACCTGCTCGACAGCAGGACCAGCATCTGCCAGTGGGTTCTCCACTGAGATCGAGTTGCTCCCGAGCTGTGTGCGGAACGAGCCGAGGTCGACGCACGTAGCTTCGATGCCCAGGTGCGCCACCTCCGCACGCAGTGACTCCGTCAGCCCCGCGATCGCGAACTTGGTCGCGCAGTACCATCCACACGCAGGAGCTCCACGCCACCCTCCAACTGATCCCAGATTCGCGATCACGCCCGACCGCTGCGCGCGCATGAACGGCAGCACCGCGCGCTGCATGCGGCCGATCCCAAACACGTTCGTGTTGAACTGGTCGTACACCTCCTTGTCGCTGCACTCCTCCACGGCGCCTTCGAGCGAGTACCCG
>JAASFS010000119.1:0-34383 GCA_023333865.1 Globisporangium perplexum | reverse complement strand
TCAAATCGAGCCCAAATTTCACCACAAGAAAGCTCTCGGAGGGTTCTATCAGGCCTGAGAATATCTCGTCCGAAAACGCGTTTTTGAAAGAATTATTCAATTTTTCGACTTTTTGGAGGGTGTCCTTATCTTTTTGGCGCGTACTGTACCTTTAGGCTGAATTGAATAATTGATTTGCTCGTTAATCCGATTTGGCCGATCTTGAGCTGTCAAAGTACAACATCTAAACAGCGCACAAAGTTCAAAAATCCTGATCGGTCACACATTTCTTTTTCCTTGATGCTCTTACTCTTGTCACCGATCCCTATTCTTGGTACCGATTGGGCTGTAGCAAATTCATACCGTCGCGGATATCCCTCATGAGCACGAGCAGCTCCGCGACGGCGGGGGACGCAGCTGCGGCGATGGCAGCAACAGCGGCCGTGAACCTTGAGGAGATCGACTTCGACGAGCTGGATGACTACCTCGAGCTCTTCCAGCAGGACGGCGTGATCAAGGAGGCGCTCGCGAAGGGCGTGGACCTGCGCCAGTACGCGCGGCAGATGGACCAGGAGCTGCGCGCCGCCGAGGCCGAGTCCGTGGCGCAGTACGTGCTGCGCGCCGAGGACATCGTGGCGCTGCACGACGAGGTGCAGCAGTGCGACAACGTGCTCGCGCGCATGCAGGAGATGCTTCTGGGCTTCCAGGCGGACCTCGGCGGCATCAGCGACGAGATCCGCCACCTCCAGGACGAGTCCATCGGCATGAACGTGCGCCTGCGCAACCGCCGCGCGGCCGAAGAGCAGCTCCAACGGTACCTCGAGAATGTCGCGCTCGCGCCGTCGCTTGTGGCTGCGATCGACGACGCCGAGGTCAACGACGCGTACCTGCACGCACTCGTGGCGCTCAACGGCAAGCTCCAGTACGCGGCGATGCGCGAGCCCGACCCGGCGGGCTCGTCCTTCGACCTCGTGCCGGCGCAGACCGCGGCGTTCCGCGACGTCGATGCGCAGCTGCAGAAGCTCAAGGCGCGCGCGGTGGCGCGTGTGCGCGAGTTCCTGCTCGCCAAGGTGAGCGAGGTCAAGAGGCCCAAGACGAACGTGCAGATGCTGCAGCAGAACACCCTGCTGCCGATGAAGTACCTCGTGACGTTCCTCGCGGACAACGCGCCGGAGGTCGAGGAGGAGTTCCGCGAGGTGTACGCCGAGGCCATGAGCAAGACGCTCACGAGCGTCTTCAAGTCGTATCACGCCGGACTCCTGAAGCTCTACGAGGAGGTCGCGGCGCGCGCGGACCTGATCGCGGTCGAGGAGCAGTCGCTCAAGGGGCTCTTCACGTCGCGCGTGAACCTGACGAAGCGCAACGACACGTTCTCGATGGGCGACCGCGAGAAGATCCTGGAAGCCGCCGCCGCGCCGCCGCTGCTGCTGCATGTGGCGCAGCAGGAGAACCACAAGCTACCGTACGAGGCGATCTTCCGCAACGTGCAGCAGCACCTGATGAACTCGGCGACGTCCGAGTACCTCTTCCTGCTCGACTTCTTCAAGGCAAGCTACGGCGACAGCCAGCTGCTGCGGTCGCGCGACCTCTTCCTGCGCGTGTTCGCGAAGACGCTCTCAGCGTGCCTCGAGAACCTCGAGAACTACCTGTTCACGTGCTACGACGCGGTGGGGCTGCTGCTGATGGTGCGGCTCACGTACGCGCAGCGCCTTGTGATGGAGAAGCGCCGCATCCCGGTGCTCGACTCGTACTTTGACCGCGTGACGCTCCTGCTCTGGCCGCGCTTCAAGGCGGTGTTCGACCTCAACCTGATGAGCGTCAGGACCGCGAAGGTGAAGAAGCTCGGCGCGATCGACCTGCACCCGCACTACGTGATTCGCCGGTACGCCGAGTTCGCCGCGTCCGTGCTCAGTCTCAGCATGTACACGCAACGCGGCGCGAACGTGGACGACGCGACGGCGATCTCGAGCGCGCAGATGCACGAGAACGGCGCCGGGGACATGGTGCTCAATAACCTCGTGGTGCTGCGGGACGAGATTCTGGGGCTGCTGGCGCGCCTCGCGGAGCAGCACAAGAACGCGAAGGACCGGTGCGTCTTCCTCGTGAACAACTACGACCTCGTGCTGTCGCTCTTCCAGGAGCGCCGCATCATCTCGGAGGAGACAAGCAGGTTCGAGGAGCTGCTCGCGGAGCAGCGCGAGCGGTTCGTCGAGGAGGAGCTGCAGACGTGGTATGCCAAGCTGATCCAGTTCGTGCGGCAGAACGAGAGTCTGGCGCTCGGGAAGAGCGGCGCGTCTGCAGCAGCAGGAGGCGGTGGCGGCAGTGCGTCCGCCGACGTGGACACGGCTCAGATCGAGAAGATCGTGCGCGAGTTCGCGAGCACGTGGAAGAGCGGGATCGAGAAGATGAACGGCAACATCATGAAGTTCTTCTCCAACTTCCGCAACGGCATGGAGATCCTCAAGCAGGTGCTCACGCAGCTCCTGCTCTACTACACGCGCTTCGTCGAGATCGTGAAGCGGAGCTACGGGCAGCGCCAGCCGCCGTTCGGGAACGACATTGTCACGACGCAGGAGATCCTGTACGAGATCAAGAAGTATAGCCGGTCGTTCTGACAGCAGGCAGCAGGTAGTGGGGGAATGCATGGCGTCCTTCGTTTCATTGTCTCTGAAAGGATCGAGTGTGAGAGGCTGCGCTGCGCTTGGCGTGGCTGGCTGCTGCGGGTGGCGGACAACCACCAGTCAGCCGGAGCAAAGAGTACCGGCAGCGACAGCGAATGCAGCGAGCCCACGCGCGGACTGCGGCTCTAGAGGTTGATGACGCTCGACGGCGCGATGCTGTAGCCCAGTACTCCGATGATGAGCGCGTAGCCGAGAGTAACGATAAGCACGGACGTGATGAGCGAGAAGGTGACGCCCACGCGCAGGAAGTCCTGCACCGTCAGGTACGGCTGTCCGTGGTCGTCCAGCACCAGCAGCGAGTTGATGTTCGGGAACGACGAGAACGGCAGTGCCATCGCTGCGCAGGGCAGGTGCTCGCACCGTGAGTCCTTCGATGCACACCGTCGACAGCAGTGACGAGTCAAGAGATCTGAACGCACCTGCAGAAATCGCGAGCGCGCAGCAGATCACAGGGATGTGCGGGTGTCCGATCTGGATGCTCAGCTGGACGATGATCGGCAGCAGGATGATCGACGCGACCGTGTGCGACACGAATGTTGTCAGGCACAGCACCAGCGTGCAGAGGGAGATCGTCACGACCCAGACGCTCCCGGACGGCAGCGCGAGGATGATCGAGTGGCTCAGCGTGTCGAGCAGCCCTGACCGCTGCACCGCCTGCAGAGACCAAACGATGTCCACAGAGACGGTTGTCAGTTCTGAACGACGCAACAACGACACAGTGGCGCACGCACATCGCCCAAGACGTTGCCGCCACCGATCAGGAACAGAATGTGCCACGAGAACGAGTTGAAGTCGAACTGACTCAGCATCCCCGTGCCGAACATCACGAACTGCACTCGCACACACAGCACATGACACGTGAGTACGACGAGATCAACCTGTACGCTCGCTCCATCGCTCCACCAGCTCTCGACGCACCATGAACATGAGCGAGATGATGCCCAAGTCTCCGAATGTCGGACTCGTGATCGAGAACGTCGCCCACAGGAAGATCGTGAGCAGCGTCAGCGCGATGACAGTGACGTGGAGGCTGCTGATCTTCTGCTTCTGGTCGTAGACGATCTGCGGGATGTACTTGGCGTCCTTTGGGTCGAACACCCACAGCAAGAACATCCAGCACTGCATAAAGCACAACACACCGAGCAGTTGAGCACCTAAACCATCCTCATCTCCCCCATCAATCACGGGAGCAGCCAGTGTCTTGGTGCAGAACGCACCAGTATAGTCGACACCGTGCAGAACGGCACTGCAAGCGCCATCCACTGGCCAAACGAAATGCTGTATCCCGCTTTCTCGAGGTACGACACCGCGAGCGTGTTCTGTAGCGACGAGATCGGAGTCATCATGCCACCGAGGTTGCACGCGAACGCGAGACCAATGAGCAGCGTCTTGACGTAGGCGCTGTTCGTCGGGAAATCCCGGATGATCGGGAGTAGGACCTGATCCCGCAGTCACAACGGCGACATTCGTTAGAATCATACTCTGAGTGCAAGTCAACACAGTGCAAGCTGCGATCGCACCGACACACACAGAACCGGCGCCGTGTGGTTGCTGATCCACATCGACAGGAACAGCCCCATCATCATGATCGCCAGCAAGAACAGGTTCGGGCTCTTCTTGAAGCGCCGTTGCAGGAACGCCGCGATGTAGAGCTCGATCTGGCACTTTGCGAACGCCGCCGAGATCGAGTATCTGAGGCAGAGCAAGTAGCTTTGAGTACCGACAAGCAGGGTACAGAGCACTCGAAGAACCGACGACTCACCCGCCCATGATCAGGATCGTCGTGTGGTTCACCAGCTGCGACATCACTTCCTTCGCTGCTTCCTCTGAGGTTGTAGCACATACGAACGCGGATCGATCAGTCTCGTGTTTCGCATGCTCGCACGCACCGCGTGGACGTACTGGATGTGAGCATGACGTCCGGGTGCGCCTTGTTGTTCAGGATCCCCAAGAACACCACCATCGGCGGCACGAGGAGAGCGGTCGCAAAGTACGGCACGGCTTCCGTCACCCACAGCGACGTTATGAACACGAGCATCGCCAGGCATCGTTGCTGCACATCGTGCCCTGTGCGATCATCCGTAGAAACCATGAGACGGTGGGGTGCATGAGAAGAGCAAACCGCCAAGACACCGCACCCTCCGGAGTCACGCGCACGATCAGGAGGAAGACGAAGAGGAAGACGGAGACACTGAACGGCACGAACTTCACCTGCACATCGTCATGAACGCGAAGGCAGGTGCACTCGCATGTCAGGGCTCGCCACACTCGGATGTAACAACTCGAGTCGACGCGCTCGACGCACCTTGCGCAGCAACGAGTGCTGGTCGCCCTGCATGCGCTTCACGCGGCGCTCCATGTTCCCAGCCTCGAGCTTGTCTCTGTAGAATGCACGTGCAGTCGTGTAGATGTGAGCATTCGTCCCCAAGTCAGGTAGCCAGTAAGTACATCGACTCGACTCGTACTTGGACGTGAGCCCGACCACGCGCTCGAAGAGTAGATCGATCTCGTTCGATGCGTAGAACTTCTCCTTCTCCAGCCGGTGCATGAAGTCCTTCAGCGTGTTCTCCTTCACGGTCTTGTCAAACTGTCATGGTCATACCAACGACGACCCAGTCAGCCAGCGTGGTGACGTGAATGTGCGCCAGCACTCCACACACAAGCAGCAGCAGAGGCACTGCCCACCGCACCTTCTTGACGATCTTGCGGAAGCCCGAGTGGTTGATCTGCACGAACGTGCGCAGGTCCACGAGCGTGTCGTAGATGTCCTGCAGCCCCGAGAAGCCGTGATCTGCCATCGACGCGTGCCAGTACTCACACGTTTAGTTCATCGGGTACCACTCATTGGTCCCACACTCTCCGCCGCCCGAACCACCGGAACCACCGGACGCACCTTGCGAGAGCGTGCGCGCGCGCACGTGCACGTGTCCACGCGAGTTCTGCTCGTCGAGCATGGACTCCTCGAAGTCCTTGATGCTCTTCTCGAGCGACACGACCTTGCCGGTGAAGAAGTCATTGACGACGCGCAGGTTCTCGGCTGTGACCTCCCAGAAGTCGTCCTTCGCCTCCTGCACCTCGTCCACGGCCGCGCGCAGCAGCGGATGCGTCTCGTCCACACGCACACGCACGAGCTCCGCGTCCTCCGGCGTCGCGAGCGCCGTGGCGGCGAACGCGCCGTTGTCGCGCGGCGGTGACGCGCCGGTGGCGCCGTACTGCGCTTGCTGCGCCTGCTGCTGCAGCAAGCGCTCCTGGCGGCGCGTGTGCTTCTCGACCTCGAAGGCCACGCGCTTGATGAGCCGCTTGAGTCGCTTGTACTGCACGTAGGCGTCGCGCCACTCCGGGTTCGCCGAGATCTCGAGCTGCTTGCCAAACTTCATCGTATCTGAGCTGCTGGAGCTTCGAGTGGCGAGCTTTTGTGCGATCGACCCGTTTAAGTGCGACGATGCAATCGCACTTACTAAATCGCACTTACACGAGTGCTGCGATCTTTTCCCCCATTTCGCGAGAATCGACGACAAAGCATTTCGACAACGACAGCAAGCTCTTCGACGACGACATGAGCGGTCCGACCGTGCGCCTCGACTTCCTGCGCGCCGGCAGCCGCGGCAACTCGATGAGCTACGGCGGCGCGATGCCCAACATGCACCTGCCCAACATGCAGGAGCAGCTGGCGGTTGGCGCGGCGGACGCGGCGGCGGCCCCCGGCGCGCTCGGCAGCGGCTTCTTGCTGCCGCCCGTGGCGGACCCGGCGCTCTACGCGCGCACGCACCTCAAGACCAAGTACGGCGAGGACAATGAGCAGGCGCTCAAGTTCGAGAAGGGCACGACCACGCTCGCGTTCATCTACAACGGCGGTATCGTCGTGGCCGTGGACTCGCGCTCGACCATGGGGCCGTTCGTGTCCTCCGGGCAGGTGAAGAAGGTGAACCAGATCAACGAGTATCTGCTCGCGACGCTCGCCGGCACGGCCGGCGACTGCCAGTTCTGGCAGCGCAACCTCGCGGTGCAGTGCCGCATGTACGAGCTGCGCAACCGCCACCGCATCTCGGTGCGCGCCGCCTCGAAGCTCATCGCCAACACGTGCAACTACTACAAGCGCTACGGCATGTCGCTCGGCATGATGCTCATGGGCTACGACAACGGCGAGCCGGCGCTGTACTACGTCGACGACGAGGGCTCGCGCTTCCGCGCCAGCGAGACGATCCCCAAGTTCTCGGTCGGCTCCGGCTCGACGTACGCCTACGGCGTGCTCGACAACGAATGGCGCTGGGACCTCACAGACGACGAAGCCGTCAAGCTCGGCCAGGACGCGATCTACCACGCGACCCACCGCGACGCCTACAGTGGCGGCATCTGCAACGTGTACCTCTTCAAGGCGGACGGCTTCCGCCACGTGGTGCACAAGGACGTCGACGAACTGCACGACCACAACCGCCCGTACTGAGCTGACGCGCGCGCGGTCGGCGGACGCGGCGCCGTTGCTGCCCCGCGCGCTCGAGCGGTCGCGGCGGCGCAGATGCTTCAAGCAGCGAGTGCGAACAGCTTCGTTCCGTGATCCATCCACTGCTTCCGAGCCGCGAGCCTGTTCTACGTGCACCTACTTGCTCATCCGCGTGTTGGTTGGTTGCCTCACGTCCGCCCTGTCGTCGATCGCCCCCTTCCCTCCCCCCCTCGCGAAGCGTGGAGCTGAGCGCGGACCCTTGTCACTGCTTGCTGGAGGGGCCGTCGCGGATCTGGATGCGCCGCTCGATGAACTCCTGGAGGTCCTTTGCGGCCCTGCGATGTGGGGTCATGCAACAGACACCGCAGCTCACGAGTTAGTCGCGCGCGTACAAGAGAACAGAAGCAGCACGCGCCACGGGACGCCCGGACGCCCTGCGCAGGCACGCACTTGTAGTAGTTCGTGTCCGGCGTGTTGTAGACCGTGCAGTTGTTGCACATGAGATCCAGGTCAGCGCGCAGCGCCGTCTTCGAGGTGTACTGCCCGCTCTCGATCCGCTTGGCGATCAGCGACAGGTCCACGGGGTCCTTGATGAACTCGAGGTAGTCCACGACGATCGTCGTGTCCACCGGCTCATGGAACGGCCACGCGCTGCGGTGGCTCGACACTGCTTTCCACAGCTGCGTGAGCTGCGTCTTGAGGCTCCCAGGGTCACGCGTGCTGGACCGACGACAAGACGAGCCAGGATTCAGCGGACTCGAGCGGTCAGCGCATGAAGCGCACCAAGCAACACAGCAGGCGCATCGGCACGCACCCGATACGTGAGTTCCGGATTGTCGCCGGGGACCACCCAGCCTCCTCTGCTCCGAGTGCACCAAGCACACCACGCAAGCAGAGGCGTCAGAGAGAGAGAGATAATCGACATCCCCACCACCAAGCAACTAGTGCGCGGCACGTACTGACGCCCGGGATCATATAGATGTCCATGAGACGGCCCTCCGCGAACTTCTCCAGACCAGGGTACACGATGTGCGCGCGCGAGCGCTCCTTGATCTTGTCCTGGATTGCCTGCGAACACCAAAATCAGTGATTGGCGGTCCGTTCGTCACCATGAGAAACGCGTCAGTAATCACATCCACACACACACACACACACACACACACCTTGCGCTGCTTGTGCACCATGCTGGTGATCCTTAAATAATCGATCTGGTAGTGGATCGTACACTCCATGAGGGTGCCGCCGTCGTAGTCCTTGATGTAGCCGAACCAGTTCGGCCGCGGCATCGACACCACTTTCGCGAAGCCCTGCTTCTTGAAGTACCCGATCGCGTAGTTGTCCGCGTACGTGAGGAAGTGAGTGATCCCCTCCTGCTTCACGAACTCCTTCAGGTGGTTCATTAGCCGCGTGCCGTAGCCCTTCACCTGGTCCGCCGCATTGATCGCGCAGAACGCGATCTCCGCAAAGTGATTCGGCAGGAACGGCCGGTAGCAGATGCCGCCGATCACGTGCGTGCCGTTCTTCAAGATCACCATCGACCGGTGGTTTCGGTCGAACACGAGCCGCACGATGTACTCCTTCGGCATCTTCGGCAGCTGCCGCGCGAAGATGTTCTTAAGCGTCGTGAGCTGGACCAGGTGCTCCGGCGCGCCGTCGTTCGTGATCACGTCGAACTTGACGAGGCCGCCGTCTTCCTCCATCTTGGCCATGTCGTCCCGCGAGATCATGATCGGAGCGCCAAGCGCGCTGGTAGGAGGAGGAACCTGCACGCCATCCTTGGATGCTGCTTCAGTCGTCACCGTCGCCGTCGAGAGCTCCACTTTCACCGCGCTGCTCTCCTCTGTCTTCTGCTTCTTCGGTGCGCTCGTCCCGTTCGACTGCGCGGCGTCAGCTGCGTCGATCTCTTTGCGCTTCCCAGCAGCAGCAGCTTCGACGGCGCGCTCACCAGCCACCTCCAACTCGTCCGGCTGCGCTTCTTCCTTTGCCTCACCTGCAACACTGGCACTCTCCTCGCTCTGCTTGTCCGCCGGGCGTTGCGGCGCGTCCGCCAGCGCTGGTTCAGCGCCAGCAGTGGCGTCCGTGGTGTCCGCAGTCTCAGCTTCAGGCTTCCCGTCTTCTTGACCCGCGGACGGCTCTGCCTCGGCGTTCGCTTCGCGGTTCTCTGCCTCGCCGCTCGTTGCCGCTTCCGTCGCATCCGTCGCATTCGCACCCGCATCCTCAGCACTGGCACCATCGTGTTTGCCGCTGTCATCTCCAGATCTCTCAGTGGACGCGGCGTCTTCCGCCTCGTGCTGTGCAGGGACAGCGCTGCTCTCTACGTCCACAGCCGCAGCCGCGTCGCCCGTGAGCATCACCGGTGTCGCAGGAGTGCCGGCGTCCGTCTTGGCGACGTCCGGCGTCGCGGCGGAGGCGTCGTCGGAGGAGGTGCTGATGGTGGTGGTGCTCGCCATACTGGTTTCCATACAAACCGCCTATTCAGCCAGCTCCCGCGCTTTTCGGAGCGAGACCTCTCTTGTGTGATCAGCCTCGCACCCCAGACCTTTCAAAGAGTAGTGATCTCAAAACTGAACCCTCTTCAAACGCAAGGCATTCTCTTCTCCATCCCGCTGCGTTTCCTGCTTGGAAAATCCTTTCATACATTTGTACCTGTCATATACTGACGTGAGAGGTGTGACATTTTCAAGGGGCAATGCTCGTCTGATCAGGCAACTGGTTCAACCAGTCTCGTTGCACTTGTTTGCTTGTGCTGTTCTCCGACAACGTTCGTGATGTTCTCATTGTCCGATTCGCCACCAGAACGTCAACACGAGCAGCTCAAGCGCAAAAGCTCCCGCCTCACTACCAAGTCCGCTCACCTCACGCGCGTGATGCTCGAGTCCCTCCTGCCGCGCTTCCTCACATTCACGACCTCGAGTGCCGCCAGCACCAGCGACGCTGCGGCGGCAACCCAACACCAACACCAACACCCCGCTGTCGACGCGGACGACGACTGGGTCGTGCTCGATCTCTCCTCTGGTGCCGCGGCAACAAGGGTCGAAACGCCGACTGCGGCCAGCAAGACGGCCGGTGCCCCAATGCGCTCGTACGCAGACGTCGTCGCAGGCCGAGTGATGGTGCAACCAACCTCGGAAGTGACGAGGTAGCCTGCACGCCACCCCTCGAGCTCACACGAGCTTCTCAACGAAGTGCAACACACGAACTGCTCTGCGTATTGTAATGTACGCCCCATGGTCTCCGATTGTAATCACTCTCCGCGCTGCAAGAGTCGGTTGGTTCAGATCGCATCGACCCTGAACGAGCTTGAGAACTCGGCGAACTTACCGTACCGGCGTATCCACTTCGCAAACAGCGAGGATGACACAGGGTTCGATCAGCATCGTTGGCTTCGGTGCCACCTCGGGTGCCTGACGAGCAACTTCCCGTCCACGCACTCATCCAACACATCAGCAAGAAGCGCCCCGCATCAACTGGAAGACTCACGATCGTCCCAACCCTCGTCCCCCGGCAGCTCCTACGCCGCCTCGCCTTCGACGCGCGCGCGCCGTCTCGAGGCTCTCGAACTCGTCCTTGACTGCCAGCAGGTTTTTCGTGGTGCCGAGGCGTACGAGCGGCGCGAGCTTCTCCGGGTACACACCCTCGGCGCGCAACACGGCCGTGAACTGCTCCAGCACGTTGTTCTCGCGCAACAGCTCTTCCGATGGCGCCGGATGCAGCTTGAGCTTGGTGCGGAATGACGACGATGAGAGCGACACTGAGAGTCGGCGGCTGCGCCGGCGTGTGTATACAGGCGCCGACGCCGCCACCGCGCAGTGCACCTGCAGGCGCACGGAGCGTAGGAGTTGCTGCTTCTCGTCCACGACGATCTGCACGAGCGTCTCGGCGCCTTCGGCTGGGAACGCCGTCTCCGTCCACACGTACGTCTGCATGGCTGGTCGTCGCGCGTCGAACTCGAAGTCGCCCAGCTGCAGGTGCTTCTTGCGCAGCAGACGTCGCAGGTGGCCCACGTGGATGCGCTTGTCCACGTGCGCGCGCACGACGGTCGACGCCTCGTAGTTGTGCGTCTGGCGCTGCAGCCAGAGCTGCAGCAGCTCGTACGCGAGCTTGAACCAGAGCAGGTTGAGCACGAGGAAGAGCCCCGGCGGGTCGATCAGCGGCGCCTTCACCCACTCGAGGAACCACGTCGGCGGCTCGACTTTGAACGTGCCGCCGCTCAGGCGGTCCACGATCTCGAACGCCAGGTTCCCGACGAAGATCGCGCGCACGATCTCGACGTTGCGGCCGACACGACGCCGTGTCTGCAGCGTGTCCACCATGTGCTTGATGTTGAGGTCGAACTCGCTCGAGACCTCGGCGAGCTTGGTCTTGGTGATCGACTCGAACTTGGTAAGCAGGATGTCGAGCTGCGTGCGCAGCTTCTCGATCAGCTTGATCGAGTCCTTACACCGCGTGAGGATGCTGTTCTTGCGCTCGAGTAGCTGCAGCGCCTTGTAGATCTTGCAGCCCGCGCTCTCGAGCGGCATCGGCGGCAGCTCGAGGTCCTCCACAGACTCGAGCAGGTACTGTAGGCACTCGATAAGCAGGATCGTGTTCTTCGCCGCGTCGCTCAGCGCACGTTTCACGTGCGTGCGGCTCTCGGGGACGCACCGGAAGTTCCGGATGAGCTTGCGCAGGTTCCCGAGCGTGTCGTCGAGCACGAACGTGCGCAGGAAGAAGTTGCGGATGAAGAGCTCGCGGCTGTTAAGCCCCATGAAGGTTGTCAACAGCGGCTCGTACCGCTGGCCGCTCGGACCGCAGAACAGGCAGCCCTCGCGGCCGAGGAAGAGCACGTCCTCGCGCGTGATGTCATAGCACGCGAAGATCTCGCCCAGCACCTGCTTGAGCTCGTTCTCGCACGCGCCTTTGTCGAGGTACCGGTGCGCCGGCAGCTTGGGCTCGATCGCCTTGGACATGATCAGGTTGTACTTGTTCCGCTCGGCCTTCTTCTTCATGAAGATCATATCGAGCACGCTGATCTGGTACCGCGAGAGCAGGTCCCGGATGATCACCGACGAGTCCTGGTGCACGTCCACGAGCAAGCGCGCGAGTAGGTCGAGCGGGATATCCTTCTCCGTGCGGTGCATGATCGCGTCCACCTTGACGCCGTAGAGCAGCGCGCCGCTCACGTGCAGATGCATGCCGAAGTTCTCGACCTGGATCACGCCGTCGTCCTCGGGGAAGTTGATCTCGGCCTCGAAGTTGATGAAGTTGGTCGTGTCGAAGTCGAGGATCTTGACCTGCGTTAAGCCCGGCGGCACCTTGAAGTGCGTTGCGGTCGGGTTCTCGTCGATCTTGGAGCTGAAGAGCCCGCCCTGGCACCGCTCCATGGCGCCGAGGCGCTCGTTGAGTGCGGCGATCTGGTTCGCGCCGAACGGCATCCACTCGCCCACGAGCGCGCGCACCTGGGACAGCACGATGCTTTCCACTGCGTCTTTGAACATCATGCTGTGACCGTGTGCGCTCTCCGCGGCGCGGCTCGCGTTCGTCGTCGGCTCGATGCGGTACGCGCTGTTCGAGCGCAGGCACGACGGGATGTACGGGCTCGAGACGTACGACACGTCCTCCGAGTCCGTGATGCCACTCACCTTGGTGTACGCGCCGCTCGTGAGCTCGAACTCAGAGCCGTTGTATCGCACGTGGATGAGGTCGCGCTGATCCAGCTGCTGCTGCTCATGCTCACCGATGCTGGTGCGTGGCGGTGTGGGCGGGTAGATGAATCGGTCCGTCTCGTCCTTGATGGCGGCGGGGATCTGCTCCGCGATCGCCATCCCTCGCTCCGAAACCTGGTACGCCGTCACAGGCTGGTAGTCGACCGACGAGAGCTTGATGCCGTTCAGCAGCTTGGCCTCCCAGAGATCGTCGATGACGGACTTGGCCTCCTGCGAGACGCGCAGCCAGTGGCGCTCCGTCACGCCCTTGAACGACACCCACACGAGGTTCGGCGCGTAGTCGAACTTGAGCGCTCCCTGGTCCACGCCTTCGTAGAGCAGCACGAGCAGCGCCACCTGGCGGATCCACGTCTCGGGCGTGCGCACGCTCAGCGACTGGCGCGCGTACCGACTGATGCAGTAGAGCACCTTGCAGTGCTCCACCGGCCACGTCTCCGGCGCGCCGAACCAGACCGCGTCGTTGCTGGGGTGGAGCGCTCCGGGGCCGACCGTCATGGCTTCGCCGCTCAGTCGCTTACTGAAGCGGCGCTGGATACTTAGCGACGACTCAGTTGGCACCGCAAGACATCGCGAGACATCGCGAGACATCGCCATCACCTGCGGCTGCTGCGATGTGAGCGGAGCCGAACACACACGCATGCACGCACGCAAAACTAAGAGTCCATTCCGTTAGCGCCTGCCACACCGCCGCAGCAGTGCTCGAAGTCGTCGTCGCCGCTGTCGAGCGAGTCGCGGAAACTGCACTCTTCGCTGCACTCCCGTGATCCGTCCTGCTCACACTCGCTGCATGCAGCGCCGCCGCCGCCGAGTTGAGTGTCTGTCTGTGGGTGCGTGCGTGCGGTCTCCGCGCGCCGCCGTCGCTGCAACGTGAGAGCGCGTTGACCGAGAGCAGGCGAGCGAGGCGACGCGGCGTCGGCGAGCACTCATTCCCCCTTTATGCAAGTGACAATCCTGTTCGCACGCACGCGCTGTCAGCGCCAGCGCCAGCCGGGGAACCGACCGCGACGCGTGCATACGACGCACCAGTCGAAGCCGTCGAAGAGCCCGGCACCGTCCGTCGCCGTGGTTTCCTTGATGGACCACTGGCGGTTGCGAATGTCCGAGAGCCCCATCGCCTCCGAGATCTGCGCACGACACGCGACGCCGTCAGCCCCCTCCGAGCAGCTCGCGCCAGCGAATGCGATCGAGCGAGAGAGCGTCGCACCTGTGCGGCGTTCAGCGCGCCTTTCTGGTCCTGTTTGTTCGCGAACACTAGCAGAATCGAGTCCTTGAGCTCCTCCTCCTGCATCACCACCACGCGCGTCAGCACCGCCGCCAGCACTCCTCCATCCCTCCACGCACACAGTCCAGCGCTCGCCCCCACCCCACCTCGAGCATCGCGTGCAGCTCCTGTTTGGCGATGTTGAGACGGTCCGTGTCGGCCGAGTCGACCACGTAGATGATTGCGTCCGTGTTGGGGTAGTAGCAGCGCCAGTAGGGCCGGATGCTCGTCTGGCCGCCGAGGTCCCAGACCTGGAACTTGATGTTCTTGTACTGCAGCGTCTCCATATTGAAGCCGATCGTGGGCACCGTCTGCTCGATCTCGTCGGCTTGCAAGCGGTCTGGGCACGCACATGAGGAAGCAGACGTAGGGGAGGGGAGCGAGCATGAGAGGCGGCGGCGGACGAGCAGCAGCGAGGGGGAAGGCGGCGGAGAGCTCCACGTACACAGGATCGTGGTCTTGCCGGCGTTGTCGAGCCCGAGGATGAGGATGCGCACCTCTTTGCTGCCGAAAAGCGACGCGAACACTTTGGAGAACATGATGCCCATCGCGACCGTCACGCGCGCCGTCGCCGCGAGCGCTTCTCTCTTTGCTCGCTTTCTCGCGCTTGGCGCTTTTTGAATGACGAATATTCGCTCTTTCACTTGCGAAGGCAGTTTATACGCGATGTTTGTATGTACATGTCGAACGTGAGATTTTACCTGACCAAGTTGGCTGAAGCATCCTTAGCTCGAGGTCAAGACTGAGCTGAGCGCCTCTGATGGACTTCGCAGACTCGGGAGCCATCGACGAGAAGCGCAGAACCCAACAGAGCGTGTCAACGTGTTCGTTCGTGTCAGCTTGCTTCGCATCACTTCTCGACACGCTGCTTCTTGCTCGCGGGCTGTTCGTCCGACGTCGACTCGCCGTGCTCATGACCGACACTCGACGACGTCCCGGAGGAAGGAGAGCTCTTCGCCTGCTCCTCCGCCAGTTTCGCGAGCGACGGGAACCGCCCCCCGTTCTCGCGCGACACGGTTCTCCGGAGCGTCGATGTAGTCTCCTCGTCGCCGAACAGCAGCGTCGCCATCGCAGCCGACGCGCCTGCGACTCGTTTGCTGGACACGGCCGCTGAGCGTCGGGACTGCAGTCGCTCGAGCTTACCGAGCATCTCGTCCAGGTCTTTCGCCACATCTCCGCTCGTCGACGACTGCTGGTGCTGAACGACCGAGATGACGTACCTCTTCACGGCATCAGGGAACCGCTCGATCCAGCACGAGAGCACGGCGAGCGGGAAGTCCTCGTACGCGTTCGAGAGCTTGAGCACCGCCTGCAGCACGCTCGCGTCCGGGCTGAACTGCACCAGGCACTTCAGTAGCCCACTCATCGCGTCCGCGTTCTCCTTCGGGTTGATACACGCCAGCACCTTGCGGGCCGCCGCCAGGAACGTCTTCTCAGTCGACGCTACGGGGGACGCCTGCACCTCTGCCAGCACGAGATCCCACATCCCATGCTGCTCCCACGAGTTCCACTGGAGCGATGACAGCAGCACGTTCGCGAGCCGGTGGCGGAAGATCGCGAACTCCTGGAGCATCAGGCGCGTGCACAGCGCATGGAGCATCGACGGCGTCGCGAAGCCGAGCACGAGCTGCACGAGGGTCTCGCTGCGTGCCATCAGCTTCCCGACGCTCGGATGGTTCATGTGCGAAAACAGGAACGGCGCGATGAAGAGCACCGTCGCCTCCACGGCGCCGACCTCGTCCTTCGCGCGAATCGGTTTCGTCGCGGCGCTGTCCAGCAGCGAGCACGCAAGCGCGCGCGCGTCGTCGATGTGCTGGCTCAGCGTCAGGTCTTTCATGATGCTTTGCGCGAGATTTCCGCCGATCGCATCCAGGAACGCCACGTACGGAGCCAGCACCGCGTCCACGCTCTTCGTCTCGCTCGCGCGCGAACAGCAGAATGCGAGCAGCCGGAAGCTGATCGTGATGTCGCGCGCGTACATCGCTTGCAGGAACGGCACGAACATCTCCTGCGACTCGCTCAGCACCTGGTCCAGCATCGAGTCGAGCACACCGGCACACGTCGCTTTCGGAGACTCGCTCAGACTGATCTTGGACGACACGATGATCTTCTCCAGCGAAGCATGCAAGTACGAGCCGAGCGGCGCTGCCAGCTCCACCGCATTGTCCTGGCGGATCCACGAAATCAAGATGTCGTTGAGGCACTCCAGGAACCCTTCCGTCGGTCGTGATCCTGGCTCCGGGAGCATCTCTTGAAAGTTCTTGAAGTCTTCGCTTCCGAGGACAAGCAGATTCGCCGGCACCTCACCCGTACCCGACGCTCCGAGTGCGGATCCGTTCACTAATCCCTCCGACGTCGACATCTCGACACTCGGCTCCGGCGACTGCTGGTTGTCAGGCAGAAACGACGACGAGCTCAGCGACGTGGCATCCGAAGGAGCTGACCCAGACGCCACACTTGACTCCGAATGCGACGGACTGCGACCGGGAGAGGTCGTTGGACTTCCACTCTCGATAGGGCTGCTGTGCACTGGACTCTCGCCAGAGTAGCCGTGGGACACGGGCGAGTGGAATCCGGAAGGGCTGCTTCCCGCTGATACGTGAGCAGGGCTCCGGTGCGGAGACGGAGCTTGTGCTTGGATCTTGTCTGGGGACGGGAAGTGCTCCGGGAAGATGCGGTGGAGCTCGGACTTGAGCTCCGGAGAACTTGACTCGAGCACCGGGAACGATTGGAGCGGCAGAATGGACGGAACGACGCCGACTTTCAGCGCCACCGAGAACGCCGTCGACACTCCTTTCTGCATCAGCACTCGGTTGGTCGCCGACGCTGCAAACTTCTCCACCGCGAACACAAGGAACTGAACCATCGCGAGCGACATCGTCGGGTGGCTCTTCACCGATTTCACCTGCAAAACACCCAACACGCAATGAGATCAAGCAGGCGCAGAGCGATCTGACATGGTCGAGCGTACCATGAGCAGAATCGTCGGCTCGACACTCATGATGTTGTCGTTCGGCTTGAAGTACAGAAAGTCGAAGAACATGGCGAGCTGCGCGCGAGCGAGCGCGGTAGGGCTCTTGCTGCCGACATCAAACGAACCACAGTGAACACCACGACACCGTCCGCACCGCGACCACAAGAACAACAACTCGTACCAGAGTAGGTAGAGCCATCCAAGGATGTGGTAGCGCGGGGTCACTTTCGATCCTAGGATCTGGTTCGACGGGTGATACACAGCGCAGATGTACCGCACCAGATCCGGCACGAGCGCGTCCGATCCCGCGCCGCTCAAGAACTGGGACGCGAACCACTTCTGGTATCTGTGCACTGACCCGACCTGGACGCGCTCCTGCGATCCGGCAAGAGGCTTAGAGCTCTTCGTTCCAGTGGCAGATCAGCAACATCGCGATCAACAATCAACGCGACTCACCATCATGAAGATCAGGTACTCCTCCATCTTCGGACTGAGGCGGTAGGCGAGATACTTGGGCGGCGTCGGGGTCGCCATGAGCTGTGCGACCGAAAACACGCCCGAGTCCTTCTCGGTGTCGTCTCGCACGTTGCGGAGCTGCTTCCAGAGGCTGCTCATGCCAGGGATCTACCGTGACACAATCACAACGACAGCAGCACGTGAGTCTCGGCGGGGTCGCTCGCACCTCTCTCTTGAGCCCACACAGTCGTGACGCCGCTTCCACGACGTACATCTTTCGCGTCGTTGAGCACGCGCACCAGCTCGCGGCCGAGCAGCGCGACGTCGCCCTGACGGCGGCTCCAGAGCGTCGCGCAGAGATCGATCTCCTGCTTGAGCAGGTTCGCGTGCGGCGCCGCCGTGTGGTCCACCGTGATGCGCGCGAACGTGTGGAAGACGAACGGAATGAGGCTCGAGCAGGACAGCAGCCACGCCTCGTGCTCGATGAGGATCCGGATGATGGAGGAGGCGAGCCAGACCGTGGTGCGGCTCGGGTCGCCGCCGGGCAGGTACCGCATGAGGCAGACGATGACCTTGTCCACGCCGGGCACGTTCACGTGCACGAACTCGCGCACGAGCCAGAGCAGCTGGCTGCGGCACGACACGAGCAGCTTGACGAACTTGAGGTCCACGAGCTTCTGCAGCCAGCCGATGCAGTTCTTGTAGTTGTCGGTGGCGGTGGCCACGGTCGTGAGGTATCGTAGATATTGCTTGGCGAGCGGCGGCTCCGTCACGATCGCATAGAGCAGCGCGACGTCGGGCTGGAAGGGCAGCGCCGGTGCTGGAGCGGCACCGTCAGCAGGCGCCGGCGGCCGCAGCACCGCGAGCGCCGTCGCCTCGTCTTTTCCCTGCAGCGCTCTGTGCAAGTGGTAGAAGTGCGCGTACCACTTGCGGTCGAGCTCGTCCGGCGCGTCCAGCGGCTGGTGGTTCAGCAGCCTGGACGCCGGCGTGTTGCTTGCGCTCCCGGCTGCTGGGGACGGTGGCGCCGGCGACGCGGGGGTGCCGCTACCGGTGGCTTTCGGGGGCTTCGAAGGGGAGCTCGCGGGCGGCGGGGGTCCCGCAGGCGGCGGCGGAGGTGGCGGCGGAGGCGCGTCGCCGGTGCCGCTGGCGTCCGCGTCCTTGAGGTTCGTGTGCTGCTCCATCTCGCCAATTAATTGTGCGCCATGCAAACCGCAAGATGGAGTCGCGTGATTATATTTTCAGCTACAATCCGCAAGCCTAAATGTTTTCAACCCTCTTAGACTTGGTGTTTGTATCCCCAGATCTTTTGTGTGCTGTGTGTTTTATGCAAGGTGATCCTGGTTTTCTTCACTATTGCGTGACAACAGCAGGCGGAGGAGGAGGACACAACAGCAGAAGAAAAGAAGCCTACAGCCTGCGACGTCGAGCAGTAGCGCTCGAAGCGGCAGCAGCAGCTCCGTTCCATGGCCGCAGGTTCCGCGTCTCCGCGCAGGCGGCGCAGCTCAGCCGCCGCCGCTGCGCTGCTGAGCGGCGACCCGGAGGCGCCGAGTCTGAGCCGCAAGACGCTGCCGCCGTTCCTCGACGCGGAAGAGACCGTGCACTTCTTCAACGACGACCTGGTGCTGCGCACGAACGCGATCCGCATCGCTGACGACGGCGATGACGGCGCGCGGCGGAGTGGCGTGCGGGAGGACGGGAAAGAGGAGGAGGCAGCGAATGGTGAGGACGATGACGACGACGACGACTACGAGCATCTGAGCGACGAATATGACGACTACGACGACTACGACGACGAACAGTACGACGATGACGAGGAGGACGACGAAGACACAGAGCGCGAAGTGGCTGCTGCGGCTGTCGCGTCCGCCGCCAAGAAGAACAGCAAGCGCCTTCGCCCGAGCGCGTGGACGGCGGGGTCCGCGCTGTCGAAGCGCAACTCGCTGCGCAGCGAGAGCATCCCGGACCCAGCGCCGCTCTACGACGAGGTGTTCGACGCGTTCGACGACTTGTACGTGGCGTATTACGCAGCCGGCAGCGAGGCGCCGCTGCGCGCCGCGTCGGACGCGTCGGACGCGCACGAGCCGAACGAGAAGCAGCAGCTGCAGCGGAAGCGAATCGGCAGCGCGCGGAGTGCGATCGCGGCGTTCGGCCGCCGCGCGCACGCGGCAAAGTCGTACCGGTACCGGAAGCGCTGCGAATTCCTGCGTGTGTGTTACCAGCGCGTGCTGGAGACCGAGCCGGCGTTGGAGGAGTCCCCGGACGCTGTCTTGACTGACGCGGCAGCGGACCGGCCAGGCAGCAGCTCTCGCACAGACGGTGACCCGTCCGTCTCGTCGACGGCGGGGTCGGCGGCGTTGCTGGGAGCTGCACGCAGAGACGACTTGGTCGAGACGTCCGTGCCGACGCTCCTCCCGCGCAAGTGGCCGCACCTCCCGTTCCGCTTCCCGCTGCAGTGGGAAGGCAATGTCGACGACGCGGCCGAGTTCCTCGAGAAGCTCGGTGAGCTTCCTGAGACAAGTTTGCTGTACGAGCCGGTGGACGTGCAGCACTTTGTCGCCGACGTTCTTGCGCTTCTGAAGACTGCTGACGTCCGTGGGACGCTGGTCGACAGTACCGGCGGTCAGGGGAGAGCAACAAGTCTCCGGAGTCAGGAGGTGCTGCCGAAAGAAGCGACTGCGGGGCTCGCTGCGCTCCTGGGTATGGGCGTCCAGCTCCAGTCGTTCTCGACGCTCAGCCTCGCCGCTCTCCAGCTGGCTACGCTTGGCCATGGCACCCTCCTTGGCGATCGTGTGGCGGTGCCTCCTCGCGTGAAGAGCGTGCTGGAGATGTACTGGGGACGCCTCGTGCAGCGGAGCTCGCAGCCACCGTTTGCCGCGACGTACGCGCGAAGTTTGGTGTCGCAGTGGAAGATCTCTGCGAGCCAGCCGTCGTCGAGCGACGCGATTGCGACGGATGGGCTGTTTCTCTACGTGTTCGGACGGAGTGGTCTGCTCAAGATCGGCACGGGTAACGGCAGTACTGTCCGCGACTACGTGTACGCGCACAACCGCGCGTACACGCGCAGTCGGGATGCGGAGAGGTCGTGGCTGTGCTGCATCGGGAGGCACTTGTTTTGCCGGACCATCGTGATGCCAAGCAACCGCGTGGACCGAATCGACGCGACCAGTCTGGAGTGCGTTGAGGAGCTGTACTTCAGTCCCAACCGTTCCGTGAGCGCGAAGGGCGTAAGTGAGAGCAGCGTATACGCGATGCTCACCGATGGTACGGACTTGTACACCATTCGCTGCGTCGATACGTTCAAGCGGCCAGCGCACGCGGAGGCAACGGACGAGAAAGCCAAGAACCATCCACCCAAGTCCGCTCGAGACCCTCTTGCCGAGCGACTGCTGAAGCCCGTGCAAACCAAGAGCGACCCGTTGTCTGGCGCGACGTGCACTTTGGCTGACGCGACAATCAAGATCGGTGATCGCGTTGTGCGTGGTCCGGACTGGAAGTGGGGGAGCCAAGACGGAGTCGAGGGGAGCACTGGGACGGTTGAGCGGGTGAGCACATGGGGTGGAGTCCCAGGCAGCGGCGTGACAGTTCGGTGGGACAAGACCCAGCGCGTGAACACGTATCGCTGGGGTGCCGAGAACTGCTACGACTTGATCATTGTGATCGTCAAGGATGATCAAGTGGTCGAGCGAAAAGCGCTTCCATCGAAACCAAACGAGAAGAGCGACTCGAGCGGAGGGAGCGGCAGCACCGAGCCGTCGCCTCCGCGTCACCAGTTCGTTCTCTTTCGCCACGATGTTGCGCAGCTGGTCTCGACAATGGAGCTCGACCAGGAGGACATCGACATTTTCCTCGACCTGAGCACGATGGAGGCAGAGACCAAGGACCCCGCGGTCGAGAAGAAGGACGAAAAGATCGACGAGAGCGCATTCGTGTCGGCTTTGCACCAGCACCCGCTCTCACTCTGCACCGCGAAGTCTTCGTGGATGTGCGACGGAGGACAGCCATCGTGCGATGGGAACAACGCTGCGAAGAGGTTCCGATGCGACTCGGGCTGCGACTTCGATTTGTGTGAATCCTGCGCGCGATCGACTTTGCTTGCCAAGCCATCGGATGCTGCAGTTGACGCCGCGCTAGCTGCGCTTCCTGTGGTCGCGCTGACCGAAGAGGACGGAACGGTGTCGAGTGAGAGCAAGCCATCGGAAGTTGGCGATCGAGCTGAGTTGCAGGAGACAGAAGAAGTGTCGACTTCCCAGTCAGCATCACCCGAGGCAGCAGTTCAACCCGAGGCAGCAGTTCAGCCCGAGGCAGCAGTTCAGCCCGAGGCAGCAGTTCAATCTGAGGCAGCATCCCTCCAGACAGAAGCGACAGAATCGTCCGATCCAGCAGCAACGCCTGAGGTAGCAACGCCCGCGGAAGTACAGGCACAAGAGGAAGCCACGCCTGCGGCAACTTCTGTGGAGGAGACGCTTCTCGAGATGCCGTCACTTGAGATCCCGGCTCCATCCAGCCTGGAGAGCAACCCGTTCGCGATTTTCCGTGCGTCGATGTTCTACGACGAAGAGAGTGGCGGCGCAAAGGCGTCAGAGGCTGCGAGTGTCGAGGTGAAGAACCTGAAGGAGCGGGAGGATGAGCTCGTGCGCGAATTGTTCGCCTTCTGGGGCGGGCTGTACACGCGCAAGGAATGTCTTGTCGCCCTGCGCCGCAACAACTTTTCGCTGTCCGAAGCGTCCGTTTGGATCGACACTTGCGCGGGCGACCTCCGGAAGAAGCTGTTGGTGCCAACGGTGTCGTCGGTGATCTTGGACGCGAAGCCCGGTTGCGGAGCGCTGGATCCAGTGCTGCTGGTGGCCGGTTCGTTCTACATGAGCAGCGGGCAACTCTGTATCGTCGCTCCTCCGGGGCTGTATGCATCGAGCGAGAGCCAGAGCGAGAAGACGAAGCGCGCTGCCACGTCGTCTGACGCAGCGTGGTTCTTCTCGGTCGACTCCGGAAAGTTGCTATCGGAAGAGAAAGAGGCGCTTCCAGTGCTTCTGAAGGGCGTTCCAGCAGGGTCGCCGACGTGCGTCGACAACGTCGGCGGACACATTTTCGTCTACTCCGGGTATCTGAACTGCCTGGAGGTGTACGTGGACCCAGCGCGACGCGCAGAATCGAGTCTGGTCCAACGCCCGAGCAGAGTGCTGAACGACACGACGAGTCTGGGAGAACTGGGCGAGGAGCTCTTCGCGCAGCTCCACGTTTTGATGCTCCAGCGGTGGTCGCTGCCTGCGTTCAAGCACGCGAGAGCAGGGCTGCAGGACATTCTGTTCCACACCGAGCGAGAACCGAGCACTGCGAGCAGCAAGCCAGCGACATCCGGAGACAGCAAGCAAGCGGGGAGCCAGAAGTCCAAGGCGCGTCGGATCAAGAACATTCGCGGTCGGATCAAGATGCTCGAAGAGATCGGGCAGAGAGATCCTCCAGGGTATTTCATCCCGTTCTGTGTCGACTTCCAGGACAGCGGCATTCTTCATCTCCTCAGAGCGCTCGTTGTATGCGGGCGACAAGTATGTGGTGGAGACACGGATGCGAGCGACACAGACGACTGCGAGATGCTGAAAGACGTCTTGTGTCTGCTCAGCGAGCTGCTGAAGGAGATCGATTATGCCGGTCTGAGCGTCACTGGAGAATGCGAGAACCCGGACGCGAGGGAGCTGTATCGCGAGGCTGAGAGTGTTCTGCTCATCTTGTCGCGAGGGAAGAGTTCACTCTCGCGAGTCAGCGGCGGCTTTGATGAGCGCCTCGAGTTGCTCACTTCAAAGGTGGTTTCGACGGCTCAAGCGGTTCTCTCGTGGGGTGTGCGGAAGAGTGTCTTTTGCCGCGACAAGAAGGCGGCGACGCTTCTCGAGATCGCGGATGCGATCTTATCAGTTGGAGTACTTGATCCAACGATGTTGACGGTCAGCCAATCCGCAGCACTCCCCGCGGGTGAGCTGCCGCGATTCAAGCGCGAGCAGGAGTGTGCGTACAGGCTGCTACAGACGCTGTTGTGCAGTCCGACCGACACCAGTCGCGTGGACATTGCTGACTTGGTACCACTGGACTTTGACGAGCTCACCCGCCTTCTCGCCACACTGTTCAAGTTGTCGGCACTGGAAATCAAGAGTACGTCGTCCCACGGGCTGCGCGGAGGCTACAACGTGACCAGCGTCAGTGTCGTGACAAAAGCGCTGCATTCACTGATGAACTACTGCAGCGTGCGGCTGTACAACGAGAAGGACGAAGCGTTCGAGACGAAGCCAAAGCTGAAAGATGGCGGATCTCGAGTCACGTCCGTGGAGCTGTTCAATGCATTTGCGCTCAGCTGCATCCGCGCGTGCACCGAGCTACTGGCGCAGTCGCAAGAATCCTCGACTGCGCTTGTTGCAAGTGGGTTACAGGCGTCGGTCATCGGCACCATTTTGCCGGTGGTCATGGCAACAGTCTCGAACTACCCAGCGTTGGTGTCTGCGAAAGTTCGCCACGGGATCGCAGAACTGCTCAAAGCTCTCGACAAGCGTGTGTTTGGAGGCGAGGACGCCGTGGCGTCGTCATCACACCCGAACGGACTCGAGCCCAGCGACGCGTTCTTCGATGGAGACCAGGTTGTGGAGACCCCGCACCCGTACAACCAGTCACAGTCGTCGTTCCGGCGAGTGGTTCGCGTCCCTGGAGCGAGCGTGCTCCATATCGACTTCGATCCGCGAAGCTGTACCAGCGGCGAAGCGGACTTCGTGTTCATCACATCTGGTCGCTCGTGGTTCAACAGCGATCGGATGGCGTTCGCGGAAGGCGGGATCGGCGACAGCGGCGGTTGTTTCTTCGGAGCGTACACTCACGGGAACTGGCCGACGCAAGGGCTCTCGATTGTTGGGGACACTGTGACCATCATGCTCTGCGCGACTTCGCAAGCCCGTGACAACACGAACGCGAGCGAGAAGCAGCGCTGGGGGCTGCGGTGCACAGTTCGGGGTCTATTCTCGCCGCCGACGATGTCGTGGCTCGGAGACGTGAGCTGCGGCGTGGCGAGCGCGTGCAGTGTGATCGCCGAGCAGCTCATGCAGAGCATTTCTGTGCAGCAAGTCGAGCAGCAGTGCCGGAAGTGGATAAACGCCCGCGAGCTGTTCAGTCCTGCGAGCCGTCGCCACGCTCTCGATGTGCGTGAGATCGTCGAGTGCAAAGGATGTGCCGGCGTGCTGAAGCTGCTCGAAGAGTTTGTTCGGCTGCACAAGTCACCGAAGACAAGCATGTGCCAGACGTGGACAGACGCGCTCGGCGCTGTCGCAGCTGTTCTTCTGGCTCAAACGGATGGTGCAGTGCTTTCAGTCGTTGCAAGCGCGGTGAAGGATCCATCACTTGAGGTACCCGAGCTGGCAAGAAGTGAGGTTCAGGTTGTCGCGACGGAGCTCCAGCGAGTCGAGCAGTGGATGATCCGTCACGTGCAACTCCTGAACGAGTGGCACTACCTCCAGGAGGACGGTGTGTCCGTCGACGACATGAAGGAACGGTACGCTGATAACCTGGACGGACTTCGCGAACTGTGCGAGCTCCAGAGTATCGCGTTCCACAGCAATGATGTGAACGGGAGCATCTTGAAGCTACACTCCCAGCTCAAGCGGCATGAATCAAGTCAGACGGAGAAAAGCGAAGGCAGCGCAAACTCGTACGAGGTTGTTGCGAAAGAAGTGTCGGAGAAAGCCCAGCTGCTACTGGCGTGCTACACGAAAGAGAAACAGTCAAGCGCGAGCAGCGAGTTTCCCGGAACTGACACGCGCGATGGCAAGACCGACCAGAGCTGGGGCGACCTCCAGCGCTATCGAGTCGCAACAGCCGGGGACTTTTTCCGATGTGCGATTCCGTCTTCAGCGGTCTCGGACTGCGCGCAGATTCAGTCGAGGCGTCTACGAGAGCGAATCGCCGGGTTCAGCTTGTCGGAGTCGGTGCTCGTTGGAGTTGAAAGCCCTGAGCTGACAAGCTGGTTCGTCGGTCGTGGACTCATTGCACTATCTGGTACGAGTACCGGCGAGCCCGACTACTTCCAGGGTTGTCTGCTGGGCGACAACTCTCTGCTCGTCGAGTTCGATGCTCTGTACGTACCCTTGCGCGCGTGTGAGCACTGCGATGATCCAGCACATGCGCCAACGGAGATTGTGACTAACGATCGATAACTTGATGCTGCAGGTTGCAAAAGTGCCACGCTTTCAACGCGCGGCTCGCCAACGACAGTTCCAGGTCGCTTATGCTGCGGGCGATCGCATCGGCAGACGCGTTCTGCTCGACGCGACTGGAGCTCGAAGAGCATGTTTTGCACGGACTTGATCGGTCATCGAAGCTATTGCTCACGATGGACACTGCCGCACGAAGTGGCGACGGCGATGCCGTTTCCGAGATGAGTAATGCGTGCTGGATCCTGCACAGACTAACTCAGGAGCAAGGGTTCAGCAACCTGCACCGAGAGAGAGTCCAGGAGCGTCGCGACACCCAGCTTGGAGCAGTGAACCGTGCAACTCGCGTTCTCTACTCGCATTTCGAGAGCGCAGCTGCAAATTTGCTTCCGGAAGATGCGATCTCGAGCAAGGACGCGATCGCGATGATGAGTCGACTGCTGCGCATGGTGATGCGAACGGTCAGCGTCCTCGTTGGATCGACGGAAGAAGCTGCGTGGTGGATCGAAAGGGCGTTGAATCTCCTCGTGCGACCCGGAATCCCAGTCTCTGTGGGTGTTTGTGGAGCAAGAATGTGTCGCCAGATCGTCAGCCTTTGCGGCGACCGGATTTTCGACCTGAAGATCGAGCTGCGCAAGCCAAACTGCCAGTCCGAGTGGATCAGTCTCGGGCGTGATCTTCCGCGCGTTTTGATCGAGCAAGTGGGCAAGCTTGCGGCTTTGCTGCCGAACTCCGACGACGACGACAACGACGACGATGGGCAGTATTGCACTATTGTGCTGCTGAACGAGGACACCAGCTCCAAGATCAGTGTCGCGATCGAGAAAGTCGCTGAGCCGGACGTCAGTTACCTGAGCATGCAGTTGGAGAAGCCGGAGTTGGACGAGAAGCCGAACATGCCAGAGCCGGATGCTACAGCAAGCGCGACCATCGTTCATTCCAGTGTGCGCTGCGATGGGTGCGATATGAGTCCGCTGCGAGGGTACCGCTTCAAGTGCTTCACGTGCCCGAACTACGACTTGTGTTTGGAGTGCTACACGGGTGAGAAGCACGACATGGACCACGAGTTCATTCGCCTTTCGGACTCGTCGTCGGGGATGGGCGATGTGCTGCAGCCGCGGTCGAAGGGTGGAGGCGCGGCTCCCGAATCGTCGCTGGTGGGCTCGAAGCACTGGAAAGGAAGCATTGTGAAAGCCGAGGTCACGTCGAAGGGCTACGCGCTGTATCGCAGCGGTAGCTTCGCAGAATGTCTCGCGACAGCGAAAGAGCTCGCGGACGTCGGGTGCCTCGCGACTGTTGTGCGGGCGATGGAACTGACGGAGATCGACCGCGTGTTTTGCTGGGAGAGTCAGCTCGAGGCGTCTGTCGAACCCGGGCTAGCGCGCTCGAGTCGTCGCTCCGCGCCGACGCAGAAGAGTATGATGCAGAAAGGAGATCGATCGATCATTCGGTCCATGAACTCTGCGATCGCGAAGCATCGCGGCGGTACTTACTCCCGACGGATGGAGAACGTCTTGGCACTGGCGTCGGAGGTGATTGCCGCTGTGCGAAGCACTTTTGCGGGTGACGGTGATGCTCACCAGTGGCGAAAGAGCACGATCCAGGCGCTGGAGTGTGCACTCGACAACGCGTGCGAGTTGCTCGAGTTGGTGACACTGAGAGGACGTGAACTCCGCGAGCGATACTTCGAAGCAATCGGCGCGGCAAGTGTTCTTGGTGGGTTCATTGAGCCTCTGCGCGTGGGCGGATTTGTCGCTCGCACGGACGGCAACAAGACGGAGGCGGGTGTTTTCGGATCGGTTCGCTCCTACTCGCTGGGCAACACATCTCTCCGGGTGTATGCGACCGCGACTTCTCCGCGCGAAGAAGATCCGGTGAAGGCTGGCGTGGTGGAGATGTCCGTCACTGACGTGAAACCTGTTTCCGAGATTTCGTTGGGAACCGAAGCGATCAAGAGCCTGGAGCACCTTGCGCCGTCGGTCTGCTCCGTGATCAAGAGAATCCACGCGTGGCTGATGTCGAGCAAGTCTGATGGCAGCGCGCAAGAGTGTCTGTATCGGTCGGAGCTGGCGTGCGCGTTCATGCGCTCATTCTCGTGCGTAGCGCCGCTTTGGGGATCGCTGTTCGACAACCAGATCATCTCGGTGAGTGCGTCGCTCTGCTTCTCCCTGCCGAATGACTCAGACCGTTCTAACCATCGTCTTGATGTATTTCTACAGACACACGGAAACATCGCTGCACTCCTGTTTCAGTTGGCGCAGCTGAGTCTGAACGACACTGGATTGGGCAATGTCGAGAACCAGCGCGAGATCATGTGGCAGATGGAGTGGATCTCCGCGCAAAAGCTACAGTCTTCATTGGCGACGCGGCCGATCAAGCGGAAGTCGTTCTATGCGGTAGACGCTGCGGACTGCATTTTCCGCCCTCCAATCCCCGGCGGAGAAGACACAAGCAACACCGAGGCGACGTCGGAGTATGTCTTCAACCTGTACGCGTACTCGTCACGATCCGATATCCCGCAGCACTCCGGACGGAACAAGCTGCTCGAGTATTGGGAGAAGAACGTGATTCCAGCGATCGAGAGTTACGTGTCCGGGTCGTTCAAGAGTTACGAGATGGACTACTTCTTTGCTCAACTGCGAGAGCCGCTGCGAGAAGGCAACTCGGCAGCGGCGCTGAAGATCGCGTACACTCTTTGCGATGGACATGTTCCATCTGGATGTGTCTATCCGGACCGAGATACCGACTGGTCAGCGCTGCAGATCGACGAAGTGGAAGTTGGCGGTCGGTACTTGATCACGACCGAGAAGCTCGACACCGGCGGGTGGCCGCGAGATATGTTGTGGACAGTCGGTCACACCGGAGTAGTGCGATTGGTGAACCCGGCGGGGATGATCCTACTGGACGTCGCGAACCCAGCGTCGTCTGAGTTGGAGTACTGGTGGTACCACGTTGACAACCTGAAGCCATGTCCAGCGAGACTTCGTTCGTTCTCAGAACAGTCGATCGCCGACTTCGCTGAATGTGGAGTGAAGCTGCTGAAGGCGAACAAGGAGTTGATCTGTAGTATCGCGCGCAAGAGCATCTTCGAGCTGTTCCAGATCACCCCCGATCACGTGATGTCTTTATCGATCAATCGGAAGGTTCGCCGTCAAGAGCCACAACCAGGGAATCGGTGCAGCATTGGCGAGCTGCTCAAGCTCGCTGCAACAGCGGATCTCGAGTGTCCAGACAAAGTGTTCGCATCAGACGGCGGTGGTTCGGTCGACGGCATCCATTTCGGCACTGGTGAATCGAAGGGGTTCCACATCAAGATGCTCCAAGCGATCCTGAGCAAGCACTTCAACCGCACCACGGCGGAAAAGGCGGGTACGCAACGCATGACGGAAGAGGTTTTGCCGCTGATCTCGAAGAAGCAAACGAAGCCGGTGAAGGTGACAGGGTCGTCAGGTTCATCTCTGAAGCAGTCTGCGCAGAGCAAGGGATTGCAGCCCGATGCTGAGCCTCCTGCATCTCCTGGGAAGTACCGCTTCATGCTGATGGAATCCTTGCTGCGGGAACTGAAGAAGAGCTTGGAGAGCTCAGCGTCGTTTTCGCAGAAGAATTCGTTCACTGTGGCGAGCGAGAGCCCCCCGAAGCCCGTGGTGCTCGTGCACGTCCCTGGCGCGACGTGCTTGATCCTTTCGTTTCTGGTACACCCTGTGCTGATGGACCTCCCGGCGGGCAGTAGCCTCGAGTTCTTCGAGGACGAGCAGTGCGCGAACCGGATCTTCGGGTACTCTGGTGAGAAGAAGGGAGTGAACAACCTGCCGCCGTTGATTGTCCCTGGCGACCGATGCTACGTGAAGATCTCCCAGGGTATGTACGCTCGATACAAGTTCCGCGTGGACGCGCTGACGTCGGACTTTGGACTTTCGCTGTGGATTGGCGAGGAGCTGTACCAGAAGCTGGTGGCGATGCCGTTTACGGCATACGAGGTGGAGACACTCCTTTCGTCGCTGATGAGTCGGTTCGTGGAGTATCTCGTGACGGCGACGTGTTTACCCTCGAGCGCCAAAATCGCAGTGTTCCAGCTCGTCGCGAAACTGATCAACTTTGCGCTTGGGAAAGGAATCTTCGGAGCCGTTCCTATCGCGAAACTGTCGAGTCCGCTCGTGAAAGAGTTGAGCGTGGTGTTTGAGAACGAGCGGTCGACGCAGAAGGGACTCTACTCGCTGTACACGCAGCAACTCGCAGAGTTGATCTCGCTGATCGAAGAGGTGTCGTTCATGAAGGGTGGATCATCTCCAATCGTCAGTGGCTCGTGGTGGACGGAGTTCGTTCGCGTGGCGAAGTTCACTCGCGTTCTTGGGCAGGGGAAACGCGAGGTGCCGAGTCCGGACGCGTTCAACCGCATCTATTGCGGACGAGCTCCGATTCAAGAAATCGAGCTTGCCCATCGCGCTCTCTCGAGCGGATGTCTGTACAGCGGTCGGCTGATTCTGGTGCAGAAGTTGCCAAAGACGTCACGTGTCGATGAGCTCCGATCGTCGCTGTCGCGCTTCATTTTGCACCTGTCGCTCGAAGCATGCGGCGAAGCAGATGACCAGAGCGTGTACTCCGCTACCGAGGTGACGCGCTTTGGGATCTTCTCGAAAGTGCTGTACCTCCCGGTTGACAACGAAGGGGTGACGAAGGGGTATGCGATCCTGGACGTTGGTCGAGAGGACATCATCACAAACCTGCTGACGAGAGTGCCAAAGGAGAAGCTCGAGTTCGAGGGTGAGCGAACTCTCGAAGACACGGAGCTGGCATCGCGGATCGAATCCCTCAACTCAAAGCCGGCCAGCGCGAGTGGTGAAGGAACCCCAGGAGGTGAAAACTTCGACGCTGCACAAGACGAGCAAGTGTGGTCCTGCTCCGTGTGCACACTCGAGAACTCGATCGCGGAAGCCGAATGCGCGGCGTGCGGCTCCCCAATCCCTCCTGAGCTCGCGAACCTCAGTCGAGATCTCACCAGTCGATCGGAGAATGAGCACCCTGAAGCGGTCGAGCAGTCGAGCAGCCCTACGTCGGGTTGGGCATGCGCAGCTTGCACGGTCGTGAACAGTTGGTCTGAGCAAAGCTGCGCTACGTGCGGAAGCGAGCGAGGCGCCGACCAAGTTTCACCCGAGACGGAATCTGCTTCGAACACGGCAGCGGCATCGGAAGGTGATCGGGAGCCTGCGACCGATGCTGCTGATGCGAGTTCGGAGTCGAATGTGTTCCACGAACTCGTGGCGACTCGGTTCTCGGATGCGCTGCGAGTGGCGGAAGAAGAGGACAACGTGTCCCAGGTGTCCGACTTCCTCCGCCACGTGTTTGTGCACACAGACAGTGACGGGAACAAGAAGGTGACGGACACGCTCGTGTCCGTGCTTCGAGTCGAAGCCACGCAGGCCGCGTCGTCGTCCGAGAGTAAGAGCGCGATTGAGGCATTCGCGTCGCTGGTCGAGATGAAGAGGGTTCGATGCGACGCCGGCGGCGCGGAGGAGTTCCTGAAACGAGCTCTTCCGTGCGGCCTCGATGCAGCGCTGTCGCGGCCGCTGGAGCTGTACAAGTGGCTACGCAAGTCTGGGTACGACATTCAGTTCGATCTGAATCACTACCCGTCAGTCGAGGCAGCTTCCCATGCGCAGGCAAAGTGGACGTTCCAGATGGACTGCCAGCTGATCAGTGTGAGCAAAGCGCTGAGCTTGTCGATCGGAGTGCTGACGCTGGCAGAGTTGTGTCCGAGCCACATATCGGCGAAGAAGCACGCGCAGGATCATCATCTTCTGGCGCACCTCGAGACGAGAGACTTGCGCCTGCGCTTCGCTGTGCTCAAGTCGCTCAACCGATTACTGCTCGACGTGCTCCCGCTTGTGAACTTGCGTCCGTGGAGCGATCCGAACTCGCTGCGAAACCGCATCGTGTCGATCCGCCAGCTGATTTTCCCAGGCGTGAAGATCCGCTTCTTCGCGCAAACGCAAGACAATACGAGCTTGGGGTCCGGTGTGAACGTCGCGGAGCAGGGGACGAAGCGACCGATGGTTACGCTCGACCGGCGCAAAATCTTCGGGCATCGCACACCGGACTTGCCGCTCTCTCTGCTCGACCCGAAGCGTTCGCTCTTTGCGAGCACGATGGCGCAGCTGAGTGACATCAAGCCGTCATCGCTGCGCGCGAAACGCCCGACTGGCGCGAGCGATCCGTTCGTGGCGTTCATCGTGCTGTTCGCGGGCGAGAACGTTGTAGGCGAGGGTGGGCCGTACCGCCAGCTCTTCAACGACATCTCGAACGAGCTGCTGTCGCCGAACAACCCGCTGTTCATTCCGACGCAGAACAATGCGACGAAGATCGGCGAGTATCGCGAGCGGTTCATCCCGAAGCCCAGCAGCACGTCGAAGGAGCTGCTGACGATGTTCGAGTTCGTCGGGCTGCTAATGGGCTGCTGTCTGCGCACTGGGGTGCGCCTGAACATTCGTCTGGCGCCGATTGTGTGGAAGATGCTTGTGAAGCAGAGCCTCGCGTTCACGGACCTGGAGAGCGTCGACTACTCGCTTTGCGAGAGCCTCAGGTACTTGGAGATGGAGGCGTCGGAAGGCGGGCTGTCTTCCGCAGATGTGCTCTTCGAGTCCTTCACGTCAACGCTGAGCGACGGCACAGTCATTGAGCTGAAAGCGGACGGACGCCACATCCCGGTCACGAAAGACAACTGCAAGGAGTACATCCGTCTGGTGAAGGCTACGCGGCTGCAGGAGTGCAAGCCACAGGTGGATGCGATCCTGCGAGGGATCGGCAAGATCGTGCCAGTCCAGCTGCTCCAGCTCTGCGTCTGGACGGAGCTGCAGCAGTGGATCTGCGGGAGCCTCGACATCGACGTAGAGTTGCTGAAGGTGCGCGCATGCTGCTTGGCATCTCGGTGTTTGTGTGATGGTGCGGTCGTGCTGACTGGTGTTGCTCTGTGCGTGCTGTGTCCTTCAGCGCCACACTCGGTACTCATCTGGGATGAGCCCCGACAAGTTCCCGCACCTGGAGATGTTCTGGCGCGTGCTATCGTCGTTCAGCGAAGAGAACAAGCGGCGTTTCATCAACTTCGCGTGGGGACAGGACACGCTCCCCGCCGACGACGCCGAGTTCGACCGCACGCACACGCGGCTGTTGATCAAGGTGCCGCCGGCGTCCAGCAGCAGCAGCAACCAGGACGCGCTCTTGCCGAAGGCAGACACATGTTTCTTCAACATCGAGCTACCGGCGTACTCGAGCGAAGATGTGATGCGCGAGAAGCTGCTGCTGGCGATCACGCTGTGCACGAGTCTCGACGGCGACGACCAGGCGGGCCACTTGGACATCTACTACGCTGGCGACGACGGCGAGGAGGAGTGAGCTGCCGCCGTCGATCAGCGTCTTGGCGACGGCACGGCGCGCGCGTTCATGTGCTTGGATGTGTGTATGTGAACTAGGTATGTATGCGCTGGGAAGCGGAACACCGTGAATGCAGAAGCGATGCTTGTTGCGCGAGCAGAAGAGCTCCGCTGGGGGGCTTCGCTTGCCTGGCGAGGCGAACCGCGCTCGCGATTGTCAGTAGACGACGTGCAGGTCCGGGTAGCGCTCCTTCACAGCGGCGGCCGCTTCCTTCGTCACGCTGCGATGGGATAGAGAGTTCGCGGTCACTCACACGCTCATGTGGACCACAGCACCAGCGCGCAGCCACGTACGTCGTGTAGCGGAAGTCGACCTTCTTGAGGCGCTTGCGCTCCGGCTCCGGCTCGGCGTCGTCTTCCGTCCCCGCACTAGCAGGAGGTTGCTGGTACGCACTCTCCGACTCCGTCGCAGCACCCATCTTGACGTGGATCGCCGACACGATCGCCTGCAACCAACCGAGCGATCCGCATGAGCACACTCGGAGGAATCATGCGCCGCGTCCACGCCTGGCAGGTAGTTCCGTACGTCTGCCGACACGCTCTTCACGCCGCACAGATTGAGCTCCTGGATGTTGCGTCCGCTCGCCGCGATGTAGCTCAGCAGTTGGTCGCTGCGCCGCAGCCAAGACACAGCAGTGAGCAGAGGCGCCGACACCATCGGCGCTAACGGCGACAAGCAACGCCGCACTACGTACGAGATTCCCACGTTCCAGTGCAAGCAGAGGCGCGACATCGCGTCGCGCTTCTTCAGGAGCGAGATGAGCGCGTCGTCCGACACCGCGCAGTAGCCGATGCTCAAGCTGTGGATCTTGCGGCACTTGGTCATGATGACCTTCAGCGTGCTGCGAATCCACGGGGACAGACTGTCAGGACGACGCGAACCGCAGCAGCTTCCGCAGCAGCATCAAGACGCTGAGCGCGCGCACTTGTCCGTGACCGGGTGGCCCGAGATGTGGACGCGCGTGAACTTGGCGTGGTTCGGATGCTTCTCGATGAACTTGGTGATGCCCTGGATCGTCATGTTGAAGTTCCCGCCCACATCGATGCTCTGCGTGCATCCGAGCGCCAGCACAGCGCGTCAGTGACCCCGCGGCCCGCGTCTCTCGCAGCGCGCACACACTCGCGGTACCTGGAGCTTCGGCGCGTGCTTGCGGAGGTGGTCGAGCGACAGGTCCGTGAGCTTCCGGCAGTTCTCGATGTTGAGCTCCTTGAGATCTGCGCCGCGCCAGCCAACCTGCTCGTCAGCTCCAGGCTCCCATCCGCCTCTCTCTCTCTCTCTCTC
>JAASFS010000118.1:0-34519 GCA_023333865.1 Globisporangium perplexum | reverse complement strand
GACCAGATGGCGCGCGTGTGCGAGCTCATCGCGCGCGAGACGGACGTGGACTTCATCGACATCAACATGGGCTGTCCGATCGACATCGTGTGCCGCGCTGGCGCCGGCGCGTCACTCATGACGCGTCCGCCGAAACTCGTGTTGTGCCGACGAAGTTCGAGTTCAAGGTTTGAGTCGGTGGTGCTAGTCAGCAATTTCTGGTCAAGTTCTCAAGCCACCGA
This sequence comes from Globisporangium perplexum, assembly GCA_023333865.1. Taxonomy (NCBI): domain Eukaryota; phylum Oomycota; class Peronosporomycetes; order Pythiales; family Pythiaceae; genus Globisporangium; species Globisporangium perplexum. Next base: position 34,298 of record JAASFS010000118.1, on the reverse strand, counting down.
TTGTAGAATTAATCTTGGCGTTTGTATCCAGTCTGTCTGATCCCATACAAACGTTTAGACTCGCGCTTTGTATGTTCTGAAGTCTTTCTACCGCGGCTGACTTGTCACTCACTCTCCCTCTCGCACACCTTCGCGCAGATCACCTCTCGAGCACCTCGCGTGCGTGTGCGCTGGCCGTCCGCACGCTCCACGCCCGAGCGCCATCGACCGATCATGAGCGCCGCCGCCGCCTCCGCGGATCCGACTGCACGCACGCCCGCGCTTGTGCCCACCGAGCCAGAGCGCGAGCCAGAACAGCACACACACCACCAGCAGCAGCAGCAGCAGCAGCAGCAGCAGCATGCCGAGCCGAACGAGATGCCCGGCACGCCGCCATTCGACGCCGCCGCCGAGCGCGCCTGGGCCGCCGCCAAGCAGCAGCAGCAGGCGGCGGCAGCGAGCGCCGCCAAGCCACCCATCGCGAGAGCGCGCCGCAAGAGCGCGCCGCCTGCCGTCATCCCGCCCGGCGGCTTCTACGCGCACGAGTCATCCGAGAGCATGGCGCAGCGCCACGTCGCCGCCAAGGCGCTGCAGCGCGCGGCGTCGTGCTTTCTGGCGCGCCGCGGTCTCGCGCGCCACCTGAGCGCCATTGGCCGCCCCGTCGAGCTGCGCGTGGCGACTGTGCAGAACCTCGAGATGCTCTGCGACTTCCGCGACGTGGCGTCCATCTACTGCAACGTGCGCGTGCTCAAGCGGCCGTTCGGACCGTTCATGTTCCAGTTCACGACGTCCCGGAGCACGAACGTGAACCTGCCGGCGTGGGACGACAAGTTCTTCGTGCCGATGCTGTCGTCGCGCTGCGACCTCGTCGTGACGCTCGTGGGCGTGACCGTGACGCACAAGCAGCGGTTCCTCGGCCAGGCGATCGCGCAGCTCGAGCCCGGGTGGGAGAAGCTCGCGAAGCTCTCGGCGCCGCTCGCCAAGTGGAAGTTCCCGGTGGAGGAGTCGCTGCTCGGGCTGCACCGGTTCGTGACGGGTGACGTGCAGCTCGAGCTCTCGCCCGTGTCGTCGCGGCTGTCGTGCAAGGCCGGGCAGTTCCTCATGGCGCCGCCGATCTCGTCGCGGCCGTCGAGCGGCAGCGGCGCCGGCGGCGTGTTGTCATTCTGGACGCGGCGCGTGACGACGCTGACGACGCCGACGCCGCAGACGCCGAACAACCCGGCGAGCGCGTCTCCGGTGTCGCGCAAGGGGACGGTGACACGCTGGGGCGTGCTCACGGACACGTCGTTCCACCTCTTCGACAACAGCTCGGCGAAGCTGCTCGTGAGCCTCGACCTCGCGAAGCTGCAGCTCGTGCAGTCGAGCGCGGACGCGCGCAAGAGCGACCCGAGCCGGCTCTTCCCCATCAAGCTCTACGCGCAGGGAACGCTGTACACGCTCTACGTGTCCACGTACGCGCAGCAGCAGGCGTGGGAGCACAAGATCAACGTGCACCGGCGGCAGCTGCTCGTCCCGTAAGCTCTCGAGCTCGATGATGATCGGCAGCTCTCCTCTATTAGTATTAGTCAATAGTGATATAATCAAGTTGCAAATCCCCTCGATTTCGTCACTACTCAACAAGCTGCAATCAGTCTCGATCGATTGCTTTTGCGATCAAGAGCTTCTTCGCGAGTCGACTCGACCCGACCATGGACCCGGCGATGGCGCGGCTGCGCTCGCTGCTGGCCGCGGCCGCCGCGAGCACCGGCACCGATCCGCCGCCCCCGCTCTCCGCCGCGTCTGCCGCTGTGGCCGCGTTCTCGGACGAGGACCGCGCCTTCTGGGACGCCGCCGCGACTCCCGCGCTCGCCGAGGACGCCGGGCTGCTGCTCGCGAGCGCGGGCGTCGCGGACGCGCGGCTCGTGCGCGTACTGCGCACGCTGCTGGAGTCCCCGCGCTTCTGCGGCCCCGGCGTGCTGCGCGTGGTGCGTGCCAGCGTGCGCGGACTGAAGCTCGCGCGGCGCTACGACGCGCTGGCGCTGGTATCGCAGGAGCTACCGGACGCCGCGCTCGCCAGGCTGCGCGAGCCGCCGAGCGCGAGCCTCGCGCTGCAGTTGTGGCTCGAGCTGCTGCTCGGCTGCCAGCATGCGGCCGACGTGTTCGCGCGCAGCCACGCGCAGCTCGCGGACACGGCCGCGTTCCTCGCCGAGCAGCGCCGTGAGCCCGGTGGCGACGAGGTCGAAGCCATGATCCGCCACTTCGTGCTCGCGTGCGCCGCGCTCATGCACTGCCACCGCGGTCACGAGCACGAGAGCTACTTGCTGCAGGTCGCGCTCAAGCAGGCGTTCACCGAGGACGATCTGAGCCACCCGACCGCCGCGAGCGTCGAGCAGCTGCTGCGCGAGACGGCGTGGGTGCTGCCGATCGCTTCCGTCGGCGAGCACCTGTTGCCGTCGGTCGAGGGCAAGTGGGTCGCGGACGAGTTCGCCGGCGACCAGCACGCGTCCGGCGCGAGCGCGCCGCTGAACGCCGGCTCGGTGCTGCTGCGGCGCTCCGGACACGCGTACGCGCACGAGGTGAGCGCGAGCGTGGAGAACCGCGACGGCACGCCGAAGATGCGCATGAGCGGGTTCCTCTTCCAGCAAATGCCCGAGATGCAAGTGCTGCTCGCGCAGCCGGAGAGCGCGCTCGCGACGCCATGGGAGCTGGAGGGGCACTGGAGCCAGGTATACGAGGCGAGCGCGACGGCCACCCGCCCGAGTGCCCCGGTCGTGTCGTCTGCGAGCACGCCGTGGACGTGCCAAGCGTGCACGATGGCGAACGAGGCGTCCGCGGCGAAGTGCTCGACGTGCGGGACCGAGTCGCCGAGCCGTGTGACGGTGCAGACTTCGTTCGACGACGTCCAGGGCAGCAACCCCGCGCCGTTCTGCGCGACATTCGACGCGACCCACGCGTTCATGCGCGTGCAGTGGTCCCGCGGCGAGCAGCAAGGCGTGTGGCTGGCGAGGAAGCATGAGGTGGCGCGCCAGTTCGACATCGAGAGCGGGATCACGGCAGCGAACAGCGCCATGTCGGACTCGACGGGTGTCCCGATGCACGCGTTCTCGCCGAGCGGAAGCGCGGAGAACGTGCTGTTGCTGGAGAAGCCGATCGTCTCGTCCGGCTCGCACGCCGAGCTGACTGTGCAAGTGTGGATCCGCCCTCGCGCTCCGCTGTCTGGCGACGACGACGGGCAAGTGCAAGTCGTTCTCGGGTACGGCAGTGAGCTCCAGCTGTCGATCTCCCGCGCGGGCGAATTGGTGTGGGAGATCGCTGGCGGCGCGCACTCGATCCAGTTCCCGCAGCCGCTCGCGTTCGACACCTTCCACCACGTCACACTGTCGCTTGGCGGTCGCTCGATGGAGATGACAGTCGACGGGCTCTCGACGGGCGAGCAGAAGTTCAGCGACGAGGTGCGGAAGGTGCTCTTCTCAGTGAGATCGCCAGTGTTCACTATCGGAGGGAACCTGGTCGCGGACAGTACTGGCACGCGGATGACGAGCATCTTCGGCGGCGCGATCTACGATCTGCGTATCTGGTCGACCGTGCAACCTCTGATTCCTGTGACTGCGGGTCTCGCTGGCAGCGAAGACAACCTGCTCGGGTACTACCCTCTCGTCGGCACTGCACAGCGTGTGTTGATCGATGTGTCCCCGGCGGAGAACCACGCGACCGTGTTCGAGGCGTACAGACCGAGGGACGTGCTGGGGTCCGGCAAGTCTGCGATCGTGGTCAAGAACAGCTTTGCGCCGACCACCGAGTTGGCGAGTCTACCGGTGATGCTGCACTTCGCGTCCGCGTTAGGCTGCGAGTTCGTGGGGAGCGGCGTGTTCTCGGTGATCGACGGCGCGAACGCGCTTTCGATCGATCGAGGGAGCGCAGGAGCTGCGCTGTGGCAAGCGAACCCGGTGTCCGTGGCGTCCGGCTTCCAGACAAGCTTCCAGCTCGAGGCTGCGACACAGGACGGATCTGACGCTGTCGGTGCGAACGCAGTGTTCGCGCTGAGCGAAGCGACGTACTGGAACTTCACCCCGCTGATCACTGAGGCAAGCACACTGCTCGGTTCTTCTCCGATCCACTTGCCAAGCTCCGGGCGAACGGCGCTCTTTGTGAGCGTCAGTTCTCGCGAAGCTGTCGCGAGCGGAGCAACGCAGTACACGATCGGGTTGTTCGTGCGATCGAAGGACCACAACTACAAACTCGGTCAAGCGAGGCAAGTGGTTCCGGACACGACGGCGCCAAGCATCCAAGTAAAGTACAGTCTCCCCGAGCAACTGCTGTCTGTGGCGCTGGGTGAGAGCGACCCGGTGTTCGAGTGTGCGATCGACGTTTCGCGCGCGCTGGACCTCCAGTCGGCGAGTTCGCTCCGAGTTGGATTGATATTCCCGACTCCAGTGAGCCTCGAGGCGCAGCGTGCGAGAGGAGCTACTCCAGCGATCCGGCTCAATTATTGGCGGTACGAAGAGCTCGCCGGTGCAACGAATTCGTCGGTCGCATCAGTGCTGGCGTCGGTGTACTCGGGAATTGCAGCGTTCCAGCCTGTCAACGCGAGCAGCGACACCGAGAGCAACAAGAAAGAGAGCACGGTGCTGTGCACGCGATCGTCGACCGATGGCAGTGCGATCGAGCAGGAGAGCTTTGGGTGCCAAACGTGCAATCTGGTGCACGGAAGCGCCGTGTGCCGCATCTGTGCGTCCGTGTGCCACGAGGGCCACGAGCTGGTTGCGATGGGCGTCATGTCGTCCGCGTGCGCGTGCCAGAACCGCGGGAACGGGCTGTGTCGATGCAGCTCCGGTGTGAACGGCGACGACTTCCCGCAGCTGCAGCACTCGATCACGACGTCGCTGTGGTGCTGCAGCAAGTGCACAGTCATCAACGCGACGGAGCTGAAAGAGTGCTCGATCTGCGGAAACAAGGCTCCGAAGGCAGCCAGCACCTCGCCGCCGCCAACTTCGTCGCCGCAAACGTCTGCGTCGAGAGCTTTGGCTTTGATCCCGACTCCGGACATCACGCCGCAGATCGCCGACTGGTCCTGTGAAGCGTGCACGATGCTGAACTCGGGAGACGCGACGAAGTGCACGGTGTGCGACACTGCTCGCCCGAAAACAGCAAACACACCGAAAAACACTACTGCTGATGGGATGTTGGCGCTGTACAACGCCGCAGAAGACGTGGCGAAGAAGACCGCGTCGGCGAGCGCTCCGTGGAACTGCACTGCCTGCACGATGGAGAACAAGAGCTCTGACGACACTTGCTACATGTGTTCGACGCCACGAGGCATTCGGGTCGCCGCTGCGGTCGAGACACCAGAGGTGATCATGACGGTGCCGTCATCGACACCAGACCCGCCGTTGTTCCCAGTGCCGATCGACTTGACGTTCGACAACAGCGCGAGCGAGAAGCGAGCTGCTCCTCAGATCAGCATCCCGAGCGAGGTGTCGTCGGTGGCACTCGAGAACTTGAAGTTCCTTCGTGAGTACAAGCAGACAGTAGCCGAGGCGACTTGCCAGCGCGAAGTGGCGGACTCGCTGCGAGAGTCACGCTGGGAATCGACGGCTGGGCTGCTCAAGCTCTCGCTGCAGCAGAGCTTCATCGCAGACCTCGTGGACGGCACGTATGCCGACCGAGACGGGTATGTGGCTGGCATCGCTCGGGTGAACCAAGACGGCAGCTGGAAGATGGAGGGCAAGTTCAAGAAGCTGACTCAGAGCCAGGAGAACGCACTGGTGCTACAGTGGGACCCGTCTGCCACTCGCTTCGACGGGAAGTGGTTCCGTGGCGACGGCTCCGGCGACTGGAAGTGCGTGTTGTCGCCAAGCTCGTCTGAGTTCCGCGGGCTGAATGTCGTCGAAGACTCGAAGGATCCGACGCAGCTGCAGCCGTTCTACTCGGGACTGATCAACATGAAGCAGAACCTCACGAACGTGTGCTACCAGAACAGCTTCCTGCAGACGCTGTTCATGACGCAAGCGTTCCGGCGGCTGATCCTCTCGTCGGATCTCGAGCGGTTCAGTGACGGGAAGGAGGCAGCCGGAAGCGACATCCTCGGGTGCGTACAGAATCTGTTCGCTCGGATGCTCGCGTCCCAGCGCCCGTCGCTGGACTCGCACCGGCTGCAGCGCTGTCTGCCGCCCACGTTCCAAGCCGGGCGGCAGCAGGACACGTCGGATTTCGCGCACTACCTCATCGACTCGCTCTCGGAGCAACTGAACCGGCACCCGGACACTGCGGACGGCGTCTCGGACATCTTCGGTGGCATCCAGGCAACGGTGCTGGCTTGCAAGACGTGCGGGAAGAAGTCGGTGAACAAGGAGTACTTCTGGGAGCTGCTGCTGAACATGATCGATCTGCGGTACACCCCGATCACAAGCATCACGGCGGTGAGCGGGTCGTCGATGAACATCGCCACGCCGGCGGGGTACGAGCGCCTCAACACCGACGTGAACAAGGACCGCAGCGGTGCTCCGTACGTGTTTTTGTGCGTGAAGCGGTGTCCCGAGCGCAAGTCGACGAGCTCGATGGAGGTGGACGACGTGTCGCTGATGCCGATCACAGACCTCGTGGTCAAGGTGGCTCCGTACAACGACGTGCGTCCGACGATGCCGGGCTACGACCGCGTGGAGCTGGACCTGAACTTCGGAGGGAGCGTGAACGTTGTCGGCGGGAAGAAGCAGGTGTACCTGTTCACTCGCCGAGAGCCGAATGGATCGCCGATCACGGACCTGCAAGTGATCTACGGCAACGAGTCGGTGCCGGACGGGTTCAAGCAGATCCGCGTGGACCTGAACCAGGGCGAGGGAACGAAGGTGTTCTTGTGCTACCGCTGCGATATGCCGCTCACGGACTTGAAGATTGTCAACAGCGGCATCCCGGGGTACAAGATGGTGGATCACCTGTTGAACCTGAGCCACGAAGACGCCGTGAAGCAGTACATCGCGTACCAGGTGGGCGGCAACGAACCTTGTCTGACGGATCTCCAACTTGTCGCTGGGGACGAGATCGCAGCGTACCAGGACGCCGGATGGACGTTGATCGGGAGTCCGACGTCTGTCACGTTTGACCCAAGCGCGCCAGTGGATGATCCCCCGAGAGTGCCTTCCCAGTTGATGGTGCGCCGAGGTCACGGCAACCCGATCTTCGCGGTCGACGTCTTCCGTGCTCCGCGACAGGTGCCCAAGTACAACGACTACGAGGTGATTGACGTGTACCCTCCAGCGGACACGAGCGACATCCCGTCGCTCCTGAAGGGGGACTGGATGGCAGGCGAAGATGTCGACCGGACGCGAAAGGCTGTTCGTATTCACTCGGTGTCGGACCCGATCGCGCAGGCGCTGGTGGTCAAGGGCGGATTCGAGGACAAGGGCGAGATCTCTGCGGTCGCGACAGTGGCATCCATGTGGTCGCAGTCGGTTCTCGCCACGAGTACTTCTGAGGGCGGACAAGTCTATCGCTTGACGGGTCACTGGAAGTCGTCCAAGGTGAAGCAAGCGCAGCTGCTCGAAGTGGAGCTCCGTCCAGACTCGAGCTCGAGCCTGTATGCGATCAGCGGCACGATCGGAGACGGCAAGGGGCGGTCGGTGACGATCCACGGCAACCAGACGTCTCGGTCCGTGAAAGTGAAGTGGCCGATCTCGGAGCTGCTCGTGCTGCGCGGCGATGAGAAGGTGCCGGAAGGCGTCAAGATCGTGAGCGAGACGTGCTCTGGTCGCTCGGGCAACTTGCTCGCGCAGACGTCGTCGCCGCACTCGCTGTACCTCGCTGTCAAGCGCGAGGAGACACCTGCGAGCGGACAGTTCGTCAGCGATGTGTGCGTGGTCTACGGCGAGATCGACGTGGTGCCTGAAGGGTACACTTGCATCGAGAAGACACCCGGCGGGTTCTCGGCGAACCTGAACGACGGCACGCCCGGAGTTCCGATCTTCATCTGCTACCGACGCGCCGCTGGCACTCCGAACGAGAAGGTGTTGATGGATCTCGTGCCGATGTGGACGTCTGGTCCGCAAGTCGATGCGGTTCCATCCGAGTTCACGAAGATCCAGCACACACCGCTGGGGATGGATGCGAACCTGAACCAGGGCACGACCGGTGTCGCGATCCACTTGTGCTTCACCAAGGCGGACCCAGCTCACGTGGCGAAACCTGTGGAGACGCCCGTGAACGGCGAGTACGAGATCACGTCGACGGTGCCGACCGGGTTCAGCAAGTTCCTCTCGCTATCGGTGCTGGAGAGCGTCTCGGAGGCGCGGGTCGTGGAGGGCAAGTTCGGCACGATCCTTCACGGCCACCTCCCAGGCTCCTTCCGCGTCACCGCGTTCAAATCTGCGCAGAAGCCGACGATGCGTCTGCTCGGTGTGTGGAGCATCGAAGCGCCAAGCAACCCAACGACGATGACGGACTTCATGCCGGCGAGCTATCCGTGCGAGTTGCGCCTGAGCGAGAGCGGCGACGAGCTCGACGGGTGGTGGAGCGGGTGCGAGGAGCAGGCGGCTGGGGTCACAGTGTTCACTTCGGCTGCGACAGCAAGCAGTAGCAGCACCAGTGGCAGTGGCAGCACGCCAGCCGGCACTGTCGGGGGCGGAAGCTGGAAGCTGATGAAGGACTCGTACGTGCGCATCGGCTTCAAGAAGGACTACGGCACGGAGTGGAAGGACGGGCAGCTGATCTCGTCCGAGCGCGTCTGGCGCCACGACATCGCGTCGATGCTCTCACGGTTCGACGCGACGCGCACGCTCGGCGGCGACAACGCGCTCTCGTGCTCGCAGTGCGAGCGCAAGACCGAGTCGCGGACCCACACGGTGATCGTATCGCCGCCCGCGCACCTGATCCTGACGGTGAAGCGCATGTACTACGACTGGACGCAGCAGAAGACGCGCAAGTCGCTGCACGACGTCGAGTTTCCGGCGCTGCTGACGCTCCCGTTGCTGTCGGAAGCGGACGAGGAGGTGGTGTTTGATGCGGGCGACGCGGGCTCGAAGGACAGCCAGCGCAGCCGGCAGTACGGACTCTACGGCGTGCTGATCCACAGCGGTATGACGGCGAACTCGGGTCACTACTACAGCTTCTGCCGCGAGAGCGACGACGCGGCGCAGGAGCTCCACCTCGAGGACTCACCGTCGGCTCCGTGGATCAAGTTCAACGACATGAAGGTGGAGCGCTCGAGCTGGAAGGAGATCAACCGTTTGGTGGCCAACTCGGTCTCGGACGCGGTGTACCTGCTGCTGTACAAGAAGCTGAGCTACCCGCTGCCAGAGAAGGAGGTGGCGGCTGAGTCCCACGACACGGTCGACCGCGACAGCGCGAGCGGGGACGACGAGGAAGCCATGCTGCTGGCGAAAGCCATGGCGCTGTCCATGTCTGCAGCTGGCCGCAAGCAGCGGCAGTCGGTCGACGAGGGCTCGCGCGAAGCGGACGAGTCGAAGCGCGACGATGACGAGGACGGCGCGAAGCTGCTGCCGCCGTCGCACCGCGCGATCCTCCCGTCGATTCTGAGCGAGGTGCGTCGTCGGCGGAGTGCCTGGAGTGATGTGATGCGGTCGCTGAGGTGTCTGTGCGTGTGTGTGTGTGTGATACTGCAGGTGGAGCGAGAGAACACGGTGTTCCTGCAGGACTCGCTGCGCGCGACCTCGAGCTCTCTGCACGCGGATGACCTGCACACGCTGCTGGTGCTGCGCCGCGCGGTGCCACTGCACGTCCGCGCGATCTTGGATGAGCTGCAGGCGTAGATGCGAGGCGTAGAGGAGGTAGAGCGCGCAGCTGTGGCGGAACACGCGCATGCACAAGAACGTCTATGCTGGTTACTTCGAGTGACGCACACGTACGCACCGATAGGCTCAGGAGCAGCGGCGACGAGCAAACGAGAGAGCGGAGAGAGCGCGCACGTGGCAGACACGGGAGCGGGAGGCGTCCCGGTCGCTTGGCGGCTCCAGAATCACGAGCGGTATGCAGAAGAGAGCGAGCAGCGGTGACGGCGGCGGCGTCGACGAGACTTCGTCACCGAACGACGACACCTGCCTAACGAGCTGTCACTGGATGGCGCATCACGCCGCGACAGCACACAGGCGCTGGCGCTTGAACACGCCGACTTCGCCCGCTTGCTCCCACTCCGCGAGCGTGTTGCGGTACGTCTGGATGAGGAACTTGAGCGCCGTGGGGCCGCCGATCACCGCCTCGAACTTGTCGCGGCTGCGGATGTCCACGAGGCTCAGCGACGGCATGCCCGACGAGATCGCGAACACCGCCGCGGACGTGAGCTTGGCGCAGCCCCAGAGCCGCAGCTCCTTGAGGCTCCCGAGCGACGCCACGATGCGCAAGATCGCCGCATCCGTGATGCGCGAGCACTGCGACAGGTTGAGCGTCTCGAGCAGCGGCAGTGCCTCGCAGATCGTCGCGACCGACGCGTCCGAGACCTTGTAGCAGTAGCGCAGGTTCAGGTCCTTCAGCTTGGGTCGCGCCGCCGCGATCGCCGCGATCAGTCTGGTGGCACACACGCACACACACCAGTGAGTCAGTGCCTCTGGGAGTCCGCCAGCAGCCTCGCCAGTGTCCTCGCAACGCACTTGTCATCCACTCGGTGGCAGTAGCGGAGGTTGAGGCGGCGCAGCTGGCTGCAGCTCGCCGCCACGTGCGCGATCGCCGCGTTGTCGACGTTGTGGCACCCCCAGAGGCTCAGGTCCCGCAGCTGCTCGCACGCCGCCAGGCCGCGCACGTCGTCGCCCGTGACCGTGTGGCACCCCAGCAAGTCCACGACGCGCAGCGAGTGGCGATTGGTGCGGAGCAGCAGCGCCAGCGCCGCGCTGTCCACCGTCATGTCCCGCAGGTGCAGCTCGCGCAGGCTCGTGCACGTCTCCGCCAAGAACAGCAGCTGCGAGCACAACAAGTGAGCGAAGAGCTACACGACGCCGCCCGGCCACCATGCAGCAGCGGCCACGCACCCCATCGGCTCCCAGCACGTCACAGCGGTTCAGGTCGAGCACCTGCAGCCCCGCGAGCGCGCGCGCGGCGAACGACACGTCCCGCAGCAGCGGCGCCGTGAACGCGTCGCAGCTCGCGAGCCGCAACTCCCGGAGCGCGCCGCCCGCGCGCTGCAGCAGGCAGCGCCAGAACGCCGCCGAGCGCTGGTTGTCGCCCTGCTTGCACAGGTGCGGGCTCTTGCCCACGCAGTCTGTGCACGCGCCGCAGAACGACGCGAAGCACGTCGCGATGGGCTCCGCGCGCAGCGCGCGGCTGGCGCTCAGCAGCGCCGCGCGGTCGCGCATCCCGAGGAAGCCGAGCACCATCTGCAGGTTCTCGGGCGACACGGCGCTCTGCATGCTGCTGTTGCTGCTGGACGCGATGGCCGCCGCCGCCGCTCGGGCGCCTCCTCCTCTCTCTCCTCCTTCGTCTCTCGCTATGGTCGTAATCGGGTCTCTCGCCGTCGTCTCGGGCTCAGTACGTTTGCCAGAAGGCCGTGCGGGTCTCGTGGCTGCGCTGGTTGATCCACTGGTGCTGCGGGCAGTCCTTCAGCATTCCTCGAGCGCCGTCGACTGCTGTGGGTTGACGGGCGCGCGGGGGACGGAGAAGGCGCGCGGGGGGGTCGTAGAGAGAGAGAGAGAGTGTGTGTGTGTGCGTGAGGGCGACGAGCGGGGGGTCTTCTTGGCGCTGCGTGTGTCGAGCTGCGCGTGTGTGTGTGTGTGAGGTAAAATGAGGGAGAGCAGGAAGAGAGTGAGATAGAGAGAGCAAAGAGAATGCCGTGCGAATGTGTGTATATTTCAAATATAGGAGGATTCGCGGGAGGCTGGAAAGCGGGGAGCCAATGGCTGCTCCCTGTGCTCAAGCATTTGGTGTGCGACACGCCACGAAAGTCCACACTGTGAAGCGGCGCAATCACCGCGTCTCAACATTGGACACTCGTGGATCTTGGAGAGCTCTACATGAACTCGCTCGTGCTGCGCGCCACGGCGTTCGACACGATGCGAGTCGCCATGCGAGTCGCCATGCGAAGAAGCCCCGAGTCTCTTCCTCCGAGTTTCGGCGACGTCACCTCATCATGCGCGAACACGATGATTGGCGACGCTGGCAAGTTAATCGACACGGTCGCTACCTCTCAAACGCAACGACGCTCGAGTATACAGACGTATCGCCACACCACACCTGATGGTGTCTGCTGGTGCTAGAGTCCCTGCGCTTCGGCGCGTCACCAGGCTCGTGCAGCGCCATCGACACCAGCGATTCAATTCTCGCTCTCTCGCCACACATCTCGGCTGGGGCCCGATATCCACTTGGTGCACAGTCACCCATTCACTCGCCCGCTCGCTCACCCACTCATTCACACAGCTAGTGCTGCGTCCACGCGTCCACCCTCGTTGCACTCGTCGCCATGACCTTTCTATTCAGGTTCAGATAGTGAAGAAAATCACGTAACTATCCGTTTCAGTGATAGTGATGAAACCCAGGATAACCCGGGTTTCATCACTATAGAAAGTGTTGGCTGGAGCACGAGCTCCAAGCATTCCAGCTCCTCCAGCACCACCACCACCACCTCGCAGCTCGTGATGGCCGGCACGAGCAAGAGCCGCGCGGTGCAGCGCCGCGAGAAGCACAAGCAGCAGCAACAGCGCCAATTGCCGTCGCAGGCAGCGCAGCCGCCAGCCAGCAGCAGCTCGCGCGCCGCGGCGCAGGCGCAGCCCCGCGCAAAAGCATACGACAGCGGCGATGACGACGACGACGACGAGCTCTTCGGCGACGCGGCGCTGGTCGGCGCGCAGTCGCTCGAGCGCGCGGCCGTGCGCGACTTCGCAGCGGAGACGCAGAGCGCGGGCCGCAGCAGCAGCAAACGCGCCCGCGCCGAGCTCGCGCAGCAGGAGGCAGATGCACTGCGCACGCGCTCGCGCGCCGCCAAGGCGCAGAAGATCGTGTGGCGCAAGTTCGAACGCGACAACCGCGCGTTCGAGCGCTTCTACCAGGAGCTGCTGCAGCTGCCGGCGGACGACTGGTCGCGCTTCGTCGCGAGCCTCAAGCAGCCGATGCCTGTGCACGTGCGCGTGAACGGTGGGTGTTCTGCAGAGAGTGGCGGGCGGGCGGTGGGGCGGCGGCTGACGTGAATGAGCGAGCGGCCTGCAGGCAACTACAAGAGCCTGGCGGAGATCGTGACTGGTACGCTGGAGACGGACTTCGACGTCAGCGCGCGGACGGTGAAGCTCGCGTCGGGCGACGAGCACCTGGTCGAGTTCGCGCCGGTGGCCTGGTCCGAGAGCAAGGCGATCTGGAAGGTGCGGTCGGTTGGGGGATGCGAGAGAGCTCCGGTGACGCGGCGCTGCCGGCCACTCCCTCACGCGTGTCTGCGTGCTTGGATGTCTGCAGCTCTCGGTGGACAACAAGAGCTTCCGCAAGGCGGAGGCGCTGAAAGACCTGAGCAGCTACTTCCGCACGCAGTGCCACCTCGGACTGCTGCTACGGTCGGAGCCATCCACGAGCATCGTGCCGACGTTCCTGCAGGTCGCGCCGGGAGACAGGGTCCTGGACCTGTGCGGCGGCGGCGAGCACCGCGCGCCGGTGGTGGTCGAGGCGCTGGGGGCGAGTGGGCTGCTCGTCGTGAACGAGCGCGACGCGAGCGCAGCCAGCAGCGCGCACCGCAGCCTCGCGCGCTCGCTGGCGCTGTCCCGCGGCGTCGTGGTGACGGCCCACAAGGCGCTCGAGTTCCCGCAGCCGCACGCCAACGACAGCCGCGACGTCGACGCGGCGCTGTTCAACCGCGTGATCTGCTCGGCGCCGTGCTCGGGCGACGGGCTGATCCGCAAGCTCCCGGAGCGCTGGCGCATGTGGAGCCCCTCAAGCGCGTTCAAGTTCCACAGCCAGCAGGTGGCGCTGCTGGCGAAGGCGGCGGCGCTCGCGAAGGTGGGCGGCTCTATCGTGTACTGCACGCGGTCGTTCAACCCGGTCGAGAACGAGGCGGTCGTGGCGGAGTTGCTGCGCGGCGGCGACGGCGCGTACGAGCTCGCCGACGTCTCGTGGGTGCTGCCGGAGCTGCAGCGATCGTCGGGGTGCGCGTCGTGGAAGGTGCTGGACGAAGACATGGAGGTCGTGGCGTCGTGGGACAGCGCGTCGGACGCTCAGAAGCGGTCGCTGCGGGCGACGATGTGGCCGCCGACGCCGTCGGAGAGCGTGGCGATGCGCTTGGCGCGCTGCGTGCGCCTCCTGCCGCACCAGAACGACACGCACGGACTCTTCCTCGCGGTGATCACGAAGCGCCAGCACGTGACCGTGCCGCTCGCTGGTCCAGCGGCAGTCGCAGCACCCGGCAAGCAGCAGGAGAAGAAGAAGCTCAAGCTGTCGAAGAAGGTGCTCGGGAGCTTCTCGGCGATCGAGGAGAAGAACTTGCGAGCGGTGCGCGCGTTCTTCGGGCTCTCGCACGAGCTCACGCGCGCCGACTTGATGGAGCGCAGCGGCTTCGCGAAGGACAAGTCGGTGCACCTCGTGTCGCCGGCCGTGTCAGCATTCTTGGACGACGAGTACAAGGGGCGGCTCGCGGTGTACAAGGCCGGCGTGGAGGCGCTGCGCCGCTCCGGCGCCGGCTACGAGCTGCTCGACGACGGAGCGCGCGCGCTGCTGCCGTTCCTCTCGCGCCGGGTGGTGCAACTGCAGATGGGCGAGTTCGCGACGCTGCTGGCGACGAAGGAGTCGTGGCTCAAGAACGCGAGTGACGCAGTGCACGAGGCGCTCGCGGCGATGGCCGACGGCAGCCTGTGCGTCGTGTTGGACGACATGGAGCCCGCGCAGACCGGCGACCAGGACATCGCGCTCGTGGCCACCAAGCGCCACAGCTCGTACTCGCTCGCGTCCACGTCGGCGGCCATCGCGCGCGTCAAGGCGCTCATCTCGGAGCTCAACGCGGGCGACGACGAGGACGACGGCTACGACTCGTTCGAGTTCGAGGACTGAGCGAGAGAGAGGGAGAGGGGGAGGGAGAGAGGCGAATAGAGTCCAAGGTGTGCACACTGCCCGAGTACTTCGGCTGACTTCTATTGTTCCCCTAGTTCGCTAGACTACATGGCCGCGCTCCTGCTGCTTGCTACGTACGCTACTTCTCCGTCGGCGCTCGCTGGCTCCACATACTACGTCTCTGACACTGGACGCGCGTCACCATCACCTCGAGCTCGTCGCCTCCTTCGCGTGGCTCGAGTGGCCGGACGAGCTCAGCAGGCAGCTGAGTGCCGACGGCGCGAACTTGCTCGGGCGGAAGTACGTGAGCGCGTAGAACGCGTCCTCGAAGACCGCGACGACCTTGGAGAACGCGAAGCTGCTCGCGCTCACGTTGCGGTCCGGGTGGATTGGGTCCTCGATCACGAGCGCCGGCTTGCCCACGGCCGCCGCGCCGAGCTCCGCGAGGCGGTAGATGTACCCGCCGTCGCGGATCGAGATGCCGTTCTTGCGGTAGTCGAAGATGATCCCGAAGTACTCGAGCAGCAGCATCGTGTGTGCGCCGAGACACATGCGCTCCGAGATCTGCTGCTGCTGCCTGCTGCTCTCGTCGTCGCTGTCAGCAGCTGATGACGAGCTGCACGACGACGACGAGTCCTCCGTGTCCGCGTTGCTGCTCGTGACGCTCACGGCGTCGAGCTGCGCATCCGCCGCCGCCGCCGGGACGGATCCGGCAGCTGCACTACCGCTCGCCGCCGCTAACGAAGGCTTCGCGACAGGCGCAGTCCGCGCCGCAGCAGCAGCCGACGACGACGACTTGGACCCAGCAGCAGCTGCGACCGCGGCGGCGTAGCTCGGCGGCGGCGCCGGCACGCCCTTCCTCGCCTTCGCGTCCTCGTCCGGCGACGCTTTCGCGATGCCAGCAGCGACCGCCGCGTAGCTGAACCGCTGCACCGGCGCGCTCTCGGACGAGCTGTCCACCTTCCCGCCCATCTCCGACGCTGCCCGCGAGACGTTGGTTGAGCGCGAGACGATCGACGCGTACGAGGACGTCGGTGCCGCCGGCAGCTTCACGGGAGAGCCCACCTCCGTCGGCGTCGAGCCTGCTGCTGCCTCCGCCCTGCCATTCTTGCTCGGCGCGGCTTTCGCGTCTGCCGCAGCGCGCGCCGCCTCCGCCGCCATCGCCGCCGGCGCCGGAGGAAGCGAGCCGGACGCATAGATCGACGCTGCGTGGAAGCAGCGCTCGCCGTTGCGCCAGAGCTGCGAGAAGTGCACGATCATGAGCACGATCGAGTACGAGCTGAGCCCGCCCGTGTACGCGTCGTTCAGGTCGCGCTCGCGCAGCAGCTGCTTGAACACGACGGCGAGCGGGTAGAGCTCCGGGAGCTGCTCATTGTAGCGCTTGATGATGTCGCGCGCGATGAGCCCGCTGTGCGTCGTCGACGACTCGAACGTGATGTCGATCGGCACGCGCGTGTCGGCGCTCACGAGCTTCAGCACGGGGATCTTCGCGGTGTCGAGCACCAGCAGCGAGTGCACCCACGCCTGCGACTCGAGCGCCGTCGCGAGCCGCCGCAGGTTCCTCCCCGTCACGACCGCATCGTTCGCCTCCACGACGTCCTGTCCAGCGAGCGACTGAGTCAGGCGACGCACGTTCGGTGTACACGAGAAAGAGAGAGAGAGAGAGAAAGAGAGAGAGAGGGAGGTATGACGCACCAGGATGACGAGGTCCACGTCGCTGCTCGGGAGCCAGATGCCGGTCGAGTACGAGCCGAAGGTCTCGACCGTCGAGCGCGGCCAGAGCGACTGCACGCACGCGCGCACGTTCGCGATCATCACCTCGATGTGCACCGCCATCTCCTCCACGGTGCTGCGCGTGTACTGCGCGTATTCGAGGATCTCGGCGTGCAGCCTGCGGCGAGAGCGGTTGGCGTCAGTCGCGCACGCCTCCTCCTCCGCCTCCTCCCGCGGGTGCTCGCTCACCTCTCGGCGACGGAGAGCGCGGCCGCCTCCTTCCGGCTGCGGTTTCCCCAACTCGGCGGCGCCAGTCCGCTCGGTGCCAGGAAGAGCGTGTGGTTGCGGCTCTTGTGGCTGTCGGGGTCCAGCTGCACGCGCTGCTGCTGCTGCTTGGTGAGCGCCGCACTCGTCGCCCCTGCAGCGGTCGCTGGTGCCTTCTCCTTCTCGGCGGCGGTTGTAGCAGCAGCCGCAGCAGCAGCTGCTGCTGCCGCCGCCTTCTTCTTCGCGGCCTTCGACAGCTTCACGCCTGCGGCCGTCGCGTCACGCCAGCCAGCAGCTCCGTCAGCCACCCCATCCCATCGCATGCAAACGCGGGACGTCACAACAGCAGCGCAGACGCACTCTTCTTGGGCGCGACGAGCGCGCCGTCGGCCGCTTTCTTCGCACCCGCGCTCTTGCCAGTGGTGCTGCTGGTCGAGGCTGCGGCTGCTGCTGCTGGCGGCGCCGCCTTGGGCTTGGGCGCCTTCTTCTTTGGGGCGGGCGGCGCGGCGGGCGCCTGGCGCCGGTGGTCCGCGAGCATCGCGGCGGCGTCGCGGGGTTTCATGGAGGAAGCGACGACGTAAGGGGCGACGGTGCGAGGGAGGGGCGGACGATCGGATGGACGGCGGCGCTCTTGAGCTTGTCGAGGCGAGCAAGCTGGCGATCTGTGACTGACTGTCTGTATGGTGGGAATGGCTGGATCCCTGCTGGAGTGGGAAAGTGGTTGTGAATGCTGATTGAGATGTGGCGGCTGCATTTCCAGTATCGCGAGAGCCTTTATAAATGATAGACCTCGATTTTTCAATGAGAAAAAGCGGTGTCTATTGTAACTCTATCTAGACAAACTCGTACTGTTCGCGCGATTCCTTTACGACCGGATGCATCCCGGCCTTTCATCACTATAGTGTTCTATTTTCTCACTACTTATTCTATATGTGTTTCGAGACTCAGATCCTGATACTCCCGGTAAAGTCCGAAAACTGAAGATCGAAGCTCGCACGCCAGGAGCGCACCACTCGTGCTCTCTCTCTCGCTGCCGCCGCCGCCGCCGCATGCGCCTCAGAGAGCCACTTGGCGTGCGAGTCTGCCGACACCAGCGCAGCTTCCTCTCTGCGCTGCAATCGTAGCACGCAGTTCGCACGTCGCTCTTCCACCTGGCGCGTCGCACCTTCCTGCGCACCACAGAGATCGATCCCGAACCGACGCGATGGCCGCGCTCGAGCTGCTCGCGGACCTGGCGCTGCTCTCGTCGCTGAGCGCGCTCGTGCATTTTTTCTTCGGACTCTACGGCGTGCTGGCGGCCGCGCTCGGCGTGTCGCTGCTTGAGCACGGCGCGCAGCTGGCGGCGACAGCGCGCGCTCGCCTGGTGCTCAAGGCGCCACGAACGTCCACCTGCCGCAGCAGCGACGACGACGACAGCAACAACTACAACAGCAGTAGCAGTGGCAGCGGTGCTGGTGACGACAGAGACGCGATCACAGCTGCGGCTGGAGTCGACGACGCGACGTACCCCCGCGCGCTGCTGGAGCAGTTCGCGACGGCGTCGGACGTCACGTACGACTTCGACGCCCACCCGGCGCTGTCTCCGCCGCCGTCGCTCGCGCAGGACGACGCGGCGTCGGAAACGAGCGCCACGTCATCCGATGATCCGTCCGCGCGGCTCGTGATCCGGGATGTCGCCAGCTGCCGCGACACAGGCGACGCGCTCGTGCACATGAACGCGCGCGCGCCGATCGCGTTCGAGACGGAGCTCTTCGCCGGCCACGTGCACTTCCTCGTGCGCACGACACCCGAGGACGCGCACTGGACGCGCCTGTTCCGCGGCCGCCGGCGCATGTTCTGGATCCAGGTGCAGGGCTCGTTCAAGCGTGCACCGCGCGGCACCGTGTACCTCGGTGGCGAGCTGCCCGCGCAGATCGCGCCGGGGCTCTTCACGCGCAGCGTCGCGCTCGTGATCATGGGCATCATCCAGCAGCTCATCGGCAACGTGAACTTCAGCTTCGGCGAGGCGGACAACGACGTCGTGCCCTCGATCGCGCTGCCGCTGTACCAGTCGGCGGACCAGCTCGTCGTGACGCCGGCCGGCGAGGACCCGCCGCCGCTGGGCGAGCGCGACTTTGGCGAGACCGAGGCAGCGCGCCGGCTGCGGCGCGCGACGCCCGTCGGCAGCGAGCGCTATGATGTCGGCGCCACGTACTCGTTCGACTTCCACACGATGTACGTCGACCTCACGCGCTGGCGCACCGCGAACCTCCCGGGGCTGAGCGAGATGGAGCTGAGCTCGTTCTTCGACTCGTTGCCGCTGCGCATGGTGGCGTACGAGGTGCCGGCGTCGCCCGCGGAGCGCCACCGTCAGGCGCAGAAGGCGTACCTATTCAACTTCGAGGTCCAGTACGACCGCCGTCGCCGCCGCAGCAGCAGCAGCCACGCGCAGCAGCAGCACGTCGGCGGCGACAGACGCGAGCAGTCTCCGCGCCAAGCTGGACTGGAGCGGCGCGAGAGCGACGCCAGCGAGGGGACCTTGTCGGTCGCGGGCCTGGGCAGCACGGACGGCATGAGCACGGTCGTGAGCGACGCGAGCAGCTCGTTCGACGACCAGACGGTCGTGCTCGACGAGGTGCTGTTCCTGAACCAGGAGCGCGCGCGGCGGCTCGCAGCGCTCACGGTCGCGTTCCTGTGCTGGCTCGAGGAAGTGGACGTGGCAACTGGTGTGCGCCGCGTGCACTACGTGTTCGCGGTGCGCGACGCGAACGGCGCCGACGCGCAGCGAGTCGCGGTGGTGAGCGCGTACGAGCTCCGCCTGCTGCTCCTCGGACGCCGGCGTAACTTAAACGGCCGCGTCAGCAAGCACCACCACCGCCACCGACGCAACCAGCAGCAGCTGCCGCGCTCGTCGTCGTCGAAAGACCTGAGCGACGACGGGCTGCTCGCGCTGGACACGCTGCGCTTCCACAGCCAGTCGCGCATCGGCAGCTACAGCGCGATCAGCGATGAGGCGCTCGTGGTCGCCGACTGCGTCCAGAAGCTGGTGAACAGCACCACCAACGAACCCGTCGCGACAAGCGAGAGAAGTGACCGCAGTGGCGACGCAGACGGCGGTGGCGACGACAGCGCTACTCGGGATGCGTCGGAGGATCACTTCCCAGCTGAGCCGCCGGCGTCGCTGACGCCGCTGGATCTACTCACCGAGAACGAGGAGGTGGCGTTCCAAGCGGCGCTGTACCAGTGTCTGACGCGCAGGAAGCAGCTCCAGGTGGCGCAGAGCACGAACGCGAGTCTGACGCCGTCGAAGCTTGGCGTGAACCTGAGCAAGCGCGAGCGTGACGACATGCGCGTGGTATTCGAGGGTGTCGTGTATCGGTACTACATCGAGACGTTGCTGCGGCAGGAGGTGCTCGTCGTCACGGCGGACGAGCTGCTGTTCTACCGCTCGTACTCGACCAGCGCTGAGAAGCGCGTCGACTGCAGTCGCGTGATCGACGTGCGAGCTCTGCCGTCGCTGCCGTTGTCGTCCGACGGCGCAGCAGAGTCGGAGACCGCGGACTGTGGCGCGTTCGTGCTGCAGATCACGACGTTCGCGGAGGAGATCGTGCTGTGCGTTGGCACAGAGCACGCGCGCAGCGTGTGGCTGCGCGTCCTGGAGCAGCACTGCGAGCCGCGAGTGAACGCGGAGCGGTCGCAGCAGCGCGACTCGCAGATGGCAGCGCACCTCTGCTGCGCACCGAGCAAGCCTCTCAAGCCCGCGAGCCGGGTCATCTTGAACTCACGGTCGTTGTTCCCGCACCGCATCAGCTCCCATGCTGCCAGCCACGACGAAGCCCCGGCGGGGGAGTGCGCGGTTCGCACGGTCAAGCGCGCGCTGGAGCTCGCCCTGCGCATCTATCGCCACGGCAGCGAGCGCGTGTCGGTGTCCGAGACGCTCGAGTTCATGGACGCCGCGAGCAGCTTACGTTGTCTGAACCTGCGCGCCGCGCAGCTCGAGCTCGCGCACGAGGCGCAGATGGCTCTGTTCCTGAACCTGTACCACGTCGTGCTCGCGCACGCGATGATCGCGCACGGGTTCCCGCGCAGCAAGAGTCAGTGGGCGACGTTCCTCACGCGCATGTGCTACAGCGTCGGACTGGACGCAAGCGGACGGGACCAGGCGAGTCTGTCGCTCGCGGAGATCGAGCACTTGCTGCTGCGCCGCCGCATGCCGCAGGCGGAGTTGCCGTATCTGAGCTTGAGCTCGCTGCTCGGCGGGGAGGAGAGAAGCCCGAGCGCGCAGCGCCGCCGCCGTTGCCTCGAGGGACTCGGCGTCTCGCACCCGGACTTCCGCCTGACGTTCGCGCTCGCGACGAACCAGCAGCTGTGTGACCGCGAGCGTGGAGGCGAGCAGGTCGGATTGGTAGCCGCGTACGAGCCGGAGCGCGTGCACGAGCAGCTGAACGCGGTCGCGAGGAGCGTGCTGCGCGGCGCCGTGTGGGTGGAGAAGCGGCGGGACGGCAGCGCCGTGGTCTTCCTGCCGCGCATCTGCGAGTGGTACCGTCTGGACTTTGGCGGCGGCGGCTCGCCGCTCTACTGTGCGCGCAAGTTGCTCGGGTTCGTGGACGAGTGTGTGCAGCAGGAGGTGCTCGAGGCGCTGGACGACCCGCTGGCGACCCGCACCAAGTTCTGCGACTTCAAGTTCACGCCGAAGACGTCGCTGGTGCAGGTGCTGGAAGGGGAAGAGGGGGAGGATGCTGATCCGGAGCAAGAGGGTTCATCGGGAGCAGCGGCGACGGCGACGACGGCGCCAGCGGGCGAGAGACTTCGGCGGCGACGACTAAGTCGTCAGGAGGAAGACTAAGTTCGCTGTTCGTGTCAAGTCGAGTGGGGCGAGTCAAGTGGTGGAGGCGGTGAGTCAACATCAAGCGGGAGGACGAACGAACGAACGAGCGGACTCGGGTGACGAGCGGAATCCGTTGGCGGCGGAGATCAGTCGAAGGGGAGTTACCAGAGAGCGAGACGAGTCCATCGGACAGCGAGGCGAAGCTCGAGGCGAATCATATTTATCATCAGCATCATCGCCGCCGTCGTCGTCCAGAGTCAGTCAGTCGTGTGTGAGCGGCTCGTCGGTCTATGCGGCTCTTCCTTCCTGTCGCTCTCGCAGTCGGAGTCGCGACTGCTCTTGCGCGCGCTGCTCAACACCCAGCGCCTTGGCCGGGGCGACACACTCACATTGTACATTCACATACGCTCGCGTGGCTGCCTCGCCCTCGACCGGCTCGGCGCACTTGCGTCGCCCGGCTTGTGCGAGTGACTCCGCTCACTCGTCCCGCGAGCGCGGCGGACCGCTGGTCGACAATGGGGTCGGCCGGACTTCAACTGGACTCAGCGGGCGTCGTCGCAGCCGGCGCGTCCCGAGACGACGCGGTCGGCTCGTTGTGGTTGCCCGTCGAGATCGACTCGATCATCTTCACGATGCGCTCGTTCTTGTCCTTGATATACTTCTCCTCAAGGATCTTGAAGTGATGGCAGTCTCGGTCCGCGCTGCTCACACGAACGACAAGTCGACCGATGCGAGTGAGTCTCCCGACAGTCGCCTCGCTGCAGAGCGCCGACAAGGGCGACGTACTTGTTGTAAGGAGGAATCATGATGTCGAGCAGCGCGCAGCCGTTGTCCGACGCGGCGTGGATCTGGTGCAGGTTGAATCGCCGCGGGTCGAGCCACATCGTCGACTCCGCCGCGTACATGCCTTCCTTGCTCACGCGAGCCCACTTCACCTCTGGATTGGCCCCGACGATTCTGTTGCGGCGTGACGGGAGACAGCGCAGTAGTGAGCACCCGAGTGAGCGACGTGGGCGCGTGCAGCGCCGCAAGCGTGAGCGCTGAGCTGCTCCCCTACGTACTCTGTGCTCTCTGAGACTTCTTTTGCTGCCGCGTCGGCGTCTGAGGCTGCGCCGTTCCCGAACTCTTCCGACGTCACGAGGTCGTACGACCGGATGTTGACCGAGCCATACAGACTGCAGCGAGCACCGCACGCAACGCACGCAGTCAGCACCTCAGGCAGCACATCAGGCAGCACATCAGGCAGCACATCAGGCAGCACTACGCAGCAAGCGGCGACGCACATGCGAGTGACCACGCTCATGCCCGGGTGGTTGTGCAGCGGGATGTGCGAGTTCGGCGGCATGAAGAATATGCTGAAGCCACAGCACGGTCAGTCAGCCACCGACGAATGCAGAGAGAGAGAGAGAGAGAGAGAGAGACGTACCCAATGTCGATCGTGTCTGACTCCCAGAGCTTCCAGTAGTGCACGTCGTTCATCGTCTGCGCGATCTGCGGCGTCGGCACGTGGATGCCAAAGTGGTCTGGCCGCATGAGGTTCGCGAGCGAGATCACGGGCGAGAGCATGCACTCGAGCTGCTTCATCGAGAGCCGCGTGTTGGGGAACGCCTCGCGCTCGAGCCCCAGTACGTGCAGCGTCTGGTGGTGCGTATACAGCAGGCGGTGTACCCAGAGCTGCACGCCCGACATGCCCGTGAGCGACTGCTCCTCCACCTTGAGCGCCAGCAGGTCCATGTCCGACTTGGTGCTGCCGTTCGCGTTGCCGTTCGCATCGTCGCTGGGGGTCGCCGGGCGGCTGCTGGGCGTCGACATGCCGTCACCCACGCGCCGCCGCCGGTTTTTCTTCTTCGCGCCGTTCGCCACCGTCGCGGGCGACGCCACGTCCTCTGGGGGCGGGCGCTCGGGGCCCGCGACGACGACGCCGCCAGCGGTCGTCGCCTTGTTGCCGGTCGTCGGCAGCACCATCGTCGTCGTCGCGCTGGAGGAGCTGCCGATGCTATTCTTGCGGCCGCCGGCGCCGCCATCGGCCGTGGTGTTGGCTACCTTCTGTGGCCGCGGGTTCCCGTCGATGTCGTAGTCGGTCTCGGCGAGCGAGTTGCGGATCGACCGCGGGCTGATGATCGGGCTGCCGTTGCACTTGAAGACCTGATGCGGGTCACCTTGGATGCCGCGCGCGGCCTCGCTCGAGGGCACATCGATCTGGATCTTCTTGGTTTCCTTGCGACGTGGCATCTTGCCCGAGCGCGACGGTGATGCGGTCGCGGACACGGTGATGAGGCGGTGGTGGTGCTGCGGGTGGAACTGCGGACGCGGCGCGGCGGCGGGAGGCGGCGCGTCGTCGTCGTCGTCGTCGTCCTCGGTGCTCCGCCCCTCGCTTTCTTCGAGCGCCGCGGCTGCTGCTGCGTGCTGCGGGAGGTGGTGTTGCGGCTTGTGGTACGGGTGGTACGCCTGACGGTGCTGGTGGCTGTGGCTGTGGCTGTGCGTGCACGAAGCCTGCGAGGCGCTGGCGACGGTCGCGAGAGTCGCGAGGTTGGCGACCAGCAGCTGCGGCGTGCGGGACCGGAGGCTGCTGCTGGAGGCGGAGGAAGAGGTTGGCCGGTTAGCCCGCGCGGTAGACGACGACGTGGGCTTCGATGACGCCGCCGCCGACGAGGGGGAAGGCGTCATGCGCAGCCAGCGACCGCAACGGAGGCGCATGATGGCGCGTAACGCTGCTGTCTCTCACTGTGTGTATGTATGTATGGACAGCGGCGCGCACCTTGTTTCTTAGTTGCGGCGCGGCGCGTTGCAGTGGCTTTCTTTAACTTTGACCGGACCGGGGTCGCATAAACCCGCACGGTGTAACTCGATCGACTCCGCGCGCGCGCGTGTCCTCTGCGTCGTCGTCGTTGTCCGAGTGGAAGAGAAATGCGCTGCTCGAGGTTTGGGAATCGAGTGTAGGCTTTGTGTGGGAACATTCCCGCTTCGGAGGACGCAAAGCCGCCACTCATCAAATCTATCCCCTCTCTCTCACTGTATAAGGATTCGATCGAAAGAACTACGAATTGAGCCTCGCATTTCGCGAATTCCACAAAGTGCTGCAGCCAATTTTGTTATGTTGACATCGGAACTGTTACAAAGCTGGCTTCTGAGATCCTTGGGAGCTCGACGTCGTCGACTGGCCTGGAGGAGGAAGAGGGCGAGACTCCCGGTTTCATCCGAGCGCGAACTCGGCCACGAGCGTCCAGGTGCTCACGGATCCCGTCGTGTTCCAGAGCTGCAGGCGATCCAGCTGCATACACACACACACACACACACGCGCACACATACCGGCAACGACCACCGAGAGCGCGAGAACCGCCATCCGCGTCAGAGATGGACCTGCTCGGCAACTCCGTCAACGCGTTGCACACCTTGACACCGACGCCGCTCTCGAAGCGCGGGCTCAGCTCCGCGACGAGCTCGCGCTTGGTCTCCGCGCTGAGGTCGCCGTACACCAGGCTTTCGTTGCGCGCGTATCCTCAGTTCCACTCGCACAATGCAAGGCATTCACGTAACGCGCAGCAAGAACGCACCTGATGTGGGGCATGAACTCTGCCTCGTCCTCGCGACCGAAGATCTACTTGCCGCACAGAAAGAGGAACACACATAGACGCTCATGCGCAGCTCTCAGAGGTGGCGCCATGTGCTGACAGACAGACACGCACACTCAATACCATCCACGCACCTGCATCGCATTGCGGTGTGCGTCGCCGAGCTCGTCGCTCAGCTCCAGCAGCACGAACACACACTGGAAGTACAGATCCTGCCAGACAGCAAACGCGGCTGAGTACACACAACCGAGCTGCCGTTATCAGCGCACGCAACGCTCGATCGCATTGCTGCTGACTCGCTCGCTCGCACCTTGGACGCCACTGCTCGGATCCCTGCCGATAGTGCGTGCATCGTCTCTGCGAGCTGTTGCGTCCTGGCGATTGCATCGTTTTCCTCGACACCCTTCACACACGCACACACGCGCATCGGTGCAGTTGCACAGTCGCAGGAGAGTAAGACGTGGAGTATGCAGCAAGGAGAGCCGCTCGTGACTTGTGCAGACATCCGCTCACACACCGAAATGCCGCCTAGCACCGTCATGTGCGGCAGGAAGCTCGGCGTCTGCAGCCGCTGCGCGCACGAGCAGATCATCTCGGCGATCGCGTGCTCTTCCTGGGACTTCGGCGCTGCCCACAGCGAGTAGGTAGCCATGGTGCTCGTCGTCGTGCTCGTTGCGCGCTCAAATCTGGGAACTGCACGAATCTCTTGATTTTGTCACTATTGATCGAATGCAGCATACTTTATTCCAATCACGAGTCCTGTGAGGCCTCTACTTGAGACTTCACGGTCGCCACTTGCTCGTCAAACGCGGCTTGACCCTTCGCGAGTTCGCCAGTCGCGCTCGCAGACACTAGCGGCTCCGCGAGCAGCTCCGCCAGCACCTTCCCGCCCGCTTGCTCCACTGACTCCACTGCGGCCGCGAGCTCCGCCACGTCGATTGGAGGGTACAGCGCCGCGCCGAGGTCCACGATCGGGTCCTTCATCGCGCTGTAACTGCGGTCGAGCTGCGCTGACCACTTCAGGAACGCAGCGTCGCCGTCCGCACTCGAAGCCGTGTACTTCTTGAGCGTGAGCACACCGCGCTTGAGGATCGCGCCCGCCATGCTCAGGAGCTTCAGTCCGCTCTCAAAGACCGACCTCTCCTCCGCAGCCAGGCGTGCGTCGAAGTCGAGCGCGTCATCGAGCTCCACATCCTCGAGCTGCGCTGCCAGCGCGTCCACGTCGCCGTCCTCGCTGTTCTGCTCTTCCAGAAGTTCCTTCAGCTCCTCGACCGTCGAGTTGAGCATCGTGATGCACTGTGGCAAGTGGGTGAGGAAGGTACAGTTAGACTGGCGATGCGGGTGGAGGAACGCAGCACCGAACAACACGACAGATGCTCGCTTGCACACCTGAAGCATGCTCCGCTTCGTGGCAACGCAGTTGGACTTGGACACGCGCGCAACCGAGTACTCCCACACGCGGCCCGTGAGCTGCGGCACCTTCGCCAGGTCTCCCGCCTCGATACTCACGCCGAGGTCGCGCACACTCTTCACCAAGCGCCTGCCAACCAAACCACCCTTCGTCCAGTCAGTGCTCCACGTTTCTTGCACGACACCCCACTTGCAGCGCTCCGTGACACGCACAGTGAGTCGCCGATGATCTCGGCGGCGAGCGATGGGCCTGCGCCGCTGTAGAGCGCGACTCGGGTCGCCGACACGAGCTGTTCGCAGGGCTTGTCGAGCGCCTGGCAGATGCTCGCAGCCTCCGCGGCGCTCGGCTCCTTGCCGGCGCTGTACACGAGCGAGAACTTGGTCACCTCGTGGCCGATGGAGCCGCACGCCTGCAGCGCATCAAACAGGTGCGCACAAGTCAAGCGAAGCGCGTAAGTCTTCACCGAGGTGCTACAAACAGCGGACTCTGCTGCGTGCTTCCGCACCGCCACGAACACGTCGCGCGCGAGCGTGAAGTCTGCGTGCTCGAGCCAGAACGACGGCGCGAACGCGGTGCGGGTCTGCATCTCCTCCAGCTCGGCCGCGTACGTCGCGAGGCGCGCGGTGAACGCCGCCAGGAAGCTCGTCATGGTTGCTGCAGGGTCTCGTCCGACACGAAGCGAGCGTTTGGCTGCCAGTCGCGTATTGCTTGTGGGCGACGCGCGTTGAACGAAACCAGGTTGACAAGCAAATAGCGACTACTAATCGCGCGTCGCAAAAATGCGCCAATGCAACTCGGTTCGATTTGTTCCCGCCATATTCAGCGCGAGTCACACTCAAGCTGGCGGCATGGACTTCGCGGACCAGCACGGCGGCGGCGGCGGCGGCGGCGGCGGCGACGCGGCCGACGGCCACGGGGACGAGTGGGAGTGGCCGCGCGAGAGCGCGGAGCTGCGCGAGATGGAGCGTCTGCTGCGCTGCCAGATCTGCGGCGACTTCTTCCACGGGCCGGTGCTGCTGCCGTGCAGCCACGCGTTCTGCTCCGAGTGCGTGCGCAAGTTCCTCCAGAGCAAGGGTGCCCACGGCGGATGCTGCCCCGAGTGCAAACGCCCGTGCGCGCCGGGCGACCTCGTGGCGAACCGGTCGGTGGAGAAGGTGGCGCTGCTCTTCCGCCAGCTCAAGCCCAAGCTGCTGCGCGTGCTGGACGCGAGCGCGAGCGCCGCTCCGCCCGCCGCGGCGCGGAAGCAGAACGCGAGGGACAGCGCGACGCGAGCGACTAATGGCAAGGCGCGCGCCGTTGAGCGGCTGCCGGTCGTGTCGTACAACGTCATGAAGGACAAGGAGGTGCGTGCGTGCGTCGCGGGACTCTTCGCGCACACGCGACGCGCTCGCTGACTCGTGGGGTGGCGGCTTGGCTCCCTGTGCACTCGATCAGATCCGGAAGCTGCTCGAGGCGGTCGGCGTGAAGTTCGCGGTGAAGAACCGCGACGAGATCATCCAGATCCACAAAGAGGTGCTGTCCCCACCTGGGCTCTTGGCGTCTTGCAGGGTGGTGTGCGCTCGCGCGTTCGACTCACGCCGTCTTGTGTGCCACGCACACGCACACGCACACAGTACGTGCTGCTCCACAACGCACAGATCGATTCGTGCAACCCCAAGTCTGCAGCGCGGCTGCGCGAGGAAGTGATCCGGAACCACAAGCTGCGGCAGCAGGAGAAGCACCAGGCGGAGCTCGCGAAGAAGCACACGAGCGCGTCGCCCACTGCGACGCTCTCGGCGCAGATGAAAGCCAACTTCGAGCGGCTCAAGAAGGAGATCGCCGAGCGCAAAGCGAACCCGCAGAGCGTCGCTGCGTCCAACGCTCCGGCGGCGACGGCGACACCCGCGGACGAGATCGCCGCGCCTCCGGAGGAAGACGAGACGCCGTCGCTCGGACTGAGCTCCGCGCCAGTGGGCATCTGGCGCCACGTGTACTCGCAGACCCACAAGAAGGAGTTCTACATCAACTCGGTCACGCGCGAGATCCGGTTAGAGCGCCCGCCGGAGTTCGCGCAGCAGCAGAACCCGAAGAACCGCTACGACGACGACTTCGAGGACGACGAGGTCGTGGACTCGGCCAACTGCTCGGTCGACCTGACTGAGGAAGCCATCGAGGCAGCGACGGCCGAGTCAGCGCGCCAGCGAGAGGCGCAGCTGCCTCGGTCGGGATCCCCCGGAGGCGAGGTCGAGGTTGTGTCGCCGCCTGTGCGAACGGCGTCCTCCTCCAGCTCTGCGAGCAAGAGCAAGGGGAAGCGTCCTGCAGGGCTCTTCTCGCCCGACATGACCGGCTCGACGCAGAACTTCTCGCTCTCCTCGGACGAGGAGGACGCCGTGAGTGGCGCTGGCATCACTCTCAGTGCTACGCTGGCGTCCAGCAGCTCGTTCCTGAGCGCGTCCGGAGTCGGTGCTTCCAGCGAGGACGCCAAGTGGGACTGTCCGCGCTGTACGCTGATGAACGAGTCGGTGTCCGTGCAGTGCGAAGCATGCGGGTACGAGTCCAAGCCGCGGACGCAGCCACCGGCGCGCAAGCGGCAGAAGAAGATGCAGTTCCAGAGCAAGATCTCGCTCGGGTGACGCGCGCGGCGTCCGTGGAGCGTACTGTCAATATACTATGGGGACGCGAAGCAGGCTCAGGAGAGCAGCGCCTTGAACTCGTCGTACTCGATCTCGCCGCTGCCGTCCGTGTCGAGCTCGTCGAGCATGCGGTCGATGTCGATGGGCAGCCCGAAGTCCTTCTTGATGAGCTGCACGAGCATGCGGCGCTCGACGTGGCCGGACTTGTCTGGCGCGCCGCCGCACGCCACGAACGCCTCGATGAAGTCGGACTCGTCGTCGAACTGCGCGGCGCGCAGCTTCTGCGCCTCGATAACCAGGAGGAACTCGGAGAAGTCGATCTCGCCGCTGCTGTCGTTGTCCACCTCGGCGATCATCTGGAAGAGCTCTGGACCAGGTGTGTGTGTGTGTGTGTGTGTGTGTGTGTGTCAACCTACTCATTCGCTCATCCGCGCTTGCAACCACTGCCATGCAGCCACGCACCTTCGTCAGTCGGCTTCTGCCCCATCGCTTCCAGCACTTTGGCGAGCTCGTGTTTGTCGATCGTGCCGCTGCCGTCCTTGTCGAAGTGCACGAAGGACTCGCGGCACGCGTCAATCTCCTCCTGGGTCAAGATCGTCGCCATGCTTGGCGCCGCTTTCGACTGGTCGCTCGCTCGCGCCAACGTTTGAGCGGAGCGTCGGGCCCGAAGAGTTCGACCGCCTCGCGGCCTTCGTCTCGCGTAAGAGGACAACGAAAATCGATGGAGTGCGCGAGAGTCCATTGCATCGAGATTGAGATGCATGCAGTCAGTCAGTCATGCAGGAGAGGGAATGGATAGACCTCCACCTCGTCAGCTCTGCTTGCTCGCTCACGATGTGTGCTCGAAGGACTCGGGGTCAGTCGAGCTCGTCGACGTTCGTGTGGTTCGCTCCGTTCAAGTGATCCGGCGCAGGTGGAAGCGTTTGAGGCGGCTCAGGCTCCGATCGAGACGAGAGCCGAGATGGCGCAGGCGGAGGCAGGAGCGGATGCTGAACAGCAGCCTGCGCGTCGCTCGCGGAGCTCGTAGAACTGGCTGCCTCAAACAGGAACACGCTGGAGTCACACGTGATGAGCCGAGTCGCCACAGGGATGTGGTCACTTGCTTCTGCTGCTTTCCGCGCTTTGAGTTCTTGCACCCTCGCGCGCGCCTTCTCCTTAACCACCTGCTGCCGGCACTCGGACTCGATCGCGCTCTCGGTAGTGAACGATGCGTCCACGAACGGATCCTTGGACGAGTGTGCGTGACCGGAGCCAACGGTAGCACACTGATGCAGGACTTGGAGACGGCGTGCGTCGACTGGTATCGCGGCGCTCTGCTCTCTGCGCGGTGGATCAGCGGCAGAAGAGAGCACTTCCGAGTGCTCAGCCTGCGGCTGAACCAGAGGCTGCTCTTCGTCCTGGTTGCTGTTGATGCGAGAAGGGAGGACGCCACGAGCGTTGACGACATCCGTCCAACGCTTCTCTCGCTCCTGCTGCAGGAACTTGCAGTCTTGCACCGACAGGATCTTCTCGCCCGAGAACGCGCTCACTTCGCCGCTGTCTCCGCCACCACTGTGATCCTCCGGCCTCTCGCTCTCGCTCTCGCGCTTCCTCGCTGCCTCTTCCTCCTCTTTGCGCTTGCGACGACCCTCGATCATCATCTGCTCGAAGTGCAAGAAGTTGAGCTCGTCGGCCGCCTTCTTCTCGCGCCGGATCGCCTCCATCTCCTCGCGCTCCGCCTCCTGTGCTGCCTTGTAATCGCCATTCGACGCCTCGAGCGCGTTCCCCCACGCTTCGACGCGCCGACGTTCGTCTTCGAAGACTGGACGGTCGTCTAGATACTTGAGCTTGCGGCAGCGAAACACAATCGTCTTGCGGTACTGCTTGATGTGCTTGACGACATCGTTGCCTTGCAGGTAGAGCACCTTGAGCTCGGGTATCTGCGCAAGCACATCCACGATGTTCACGTCCGTGATGCGGTTGCTCTGGATGTCGAGCACCGAGAGGTTCGGGAGCTTGAGCACATGCTCGACATCTTTGGCGGTGACGAGGTAGTTGCTCTTGAGCGCGAGACTCTGCAACCACAAAGTTGTGCGTTCATGAGTGCATCAGCGCTCCAGAGCTCCCAAGCGTGCTGCAAGGTGACGATCGCTAAAGGCCTCGTACCGTGAGCGCTTGCAAGTGCTCCAGGTTTTCGATGCGCGAGATCTGGTTCTGCGAGAGGTTGAGCGTGTCGAGCTGCAACTGCGCATCGAGTCCCTCGATCTTGCTGATGAGGTTCTCGTGGAGGTAGAGCGTGCGCAGCTGGGTCTGGTGCTCGAGTCCCTCGATCTTGCCGAGGCCGTTGCCCTCGAGCCAGAGCACCTTGAGCCCCGTGTACTCGTCCAGGTTCTTGATCGCGCGGAAGCCCTGCGTGTGTTGACCAGCGAGACGCAGAGTGCGTGAGAGTCCTCGCGTGCCGCCAAAACTCGAGACGCGCGCCTCGCACCTTGTAGTGCAGATAGAGCTTGTCGTTGATCGCGGGCGTGACGTAGAGGTCCATGTCGCGGCAGAGCCGCTTGAGCAGCGGCTTCTCCATCTCGACCATCGCGGACGGCAGCGCTGTGTCTCGTTCTCGATCTTGAATGGACGCACGCCTCTTGGCGAGAAGAAGGCATTCAGAGTATCCTCCCCACTAATTCCGAAATCGATCTCGATAAGTGTATGCGCAACATCGATGTGGATGTTGGTATGACGAGCTTCGGCTCCTGTGCATGACGAGGTTGGCTGTCGTCCCTCGCTTGGAACCTGTGGTGGGGAAGCGTCCGAGCGCCGGGAAAGAAGCAAGAGGTGTGTGTGTGTGGGGGGGGAAAGAAGTCATGTTGATGGGAGCGTCGCCAGCACTTGCAGCGACGGCGATCGCTTGCTCGCTGCGAGTGGGGAGTGCGGCGAACTGGTTGGCTGCGCCAGCGGCGGAGCAGCAGCAGCAGCGCGCTCGCTCGCTCGGGGGAATGCAGGGAACGGGCTGACGACTTAGAGGACATTGGCGGAGTTGAGGTTGCGGAACGCCTCGTGGAGACGCACGATCATCTCCTCCTCCGACGTGCGCACCCACACGCGCGGGTCGTAGTACTTCTTGTTCGGCTTGTCGGCGCCTTCCGGGTTGCCGATCTGGCCCTGCAGGTAGTCCTTCTTCGACTCGTAGAACTTGCGCAGGCCGTTCCAGTACGCCCACTGCGTGTCCGTGTCGATGTTCATCTTCACGACGCCGTTCTTCACCGCCTCCTGGATCTCCGCCTCCGTCGAGCCCGAGCCGCCGTGGAACACGAAGAACACCGGCTTCTTGTCGGCCGTGCTCTTCTTCTCCGCCACGTGCGCCTGGAAGCCGCCCAGGATCTCCGGGTGCAGCTTCACGTTGCCGGCCTTGTACACGCCGTGCACGTTGCCGAACGCCGCGGCGATCGTGAAGTACGGCGACACCTCCGAGAGCTCGTTGTACGCGTACAGGATGTCCGACGGCTGCGAGTAGAGCGATGCGTTGTCCACGTCCGAGTTGTCCACACCGTCCTCCTCGCCGCCCGTGATGCCGAGCTCGATCTCGAGGATCAGGCTCATCTTGGCCATACGCTTGAAGTACTCCTTGCTGATGCTCACGTTCTCCTCGAGCGACTCCTCCGACAGGTCGAGCATGTGCGAGCTGAAGAGCGGCACGCCGTTCTTGGCGAAGTGCTCCTCGTCAGCGGCGAGCATGCCGTCGAACCACGGCAGCAGCTTCTTCGCGCAGTGGTCCGAGTGGAGGATGACCGGCACGCCGTAGTGCTTGGCCACCGTGTGCACGTGGTGCGCGAGCGCGACCGAGCCGAGCACGGATGCCTGCTGGTTCTTGTTGTCGATGCCCTTGCCGGCGTAGAACGCCGAGCCACCGTTCGAGGCCTGCACGATGATCGGCGACTTGATGTCGCGCGCCGCCTGCAGTGCGGCGTTGACCGTGCTCGAGGACGTGACGTTCACGGCCGGGATGGCGAACTGGTGCTCCTGCGCGTACTTGTACACCTTGATGACGTCGGCGCCGTAGATGACGCCAGAGGGGACGATGTCAGCGAGGCCCATTGTGAGAGGAGAAGGGGGGAGAAGAGAGAGGGGGGAGCTGGGCTGGAGAGCGGAGCGAGGTGCTGGTGGTGTGCTGCTGCCGACGAGGGAAGTTGCGAACTGAGGCGTCGGGGCAGTTTTGGACCCCAGATTTTTGCTGCTTGGTTTTTTGTGAGTAAAGATATGGGCCGAAACGCAGGTCTCACGAAGCCAAACCCGTCCTTGTATTCGGAGCCGATTCGAGATCAATTATAGCGAAAGCGAGTGCAAGAGTCGAGCGACGTTACGGGTCGGGCTGGACCCGCACTTTGCTCGCTGCAAACCCGTCTAATACGAGCGTAGTTACGAGTTTGCGAAATTGAAGCGATGACACAGCGTGCATGTTTCGAGCTTCTCGCGCCTTGAACTTTGGCTCTGCCCTTACACGCCTGCGATCCGATCACCAGGCCATGCCAATGTGAGGACTCTGCGCGCGGCGGAGGTTAGAGTCACACCAGCAGTGTGACTCTCTCTCTCTCTCTCTCTCTCTTTCTCTCTGCTCTCTCTCTCTTTGCTTCGCTTCGCTTTGCGATCGAGATCGAGCATCGAGCGAGCCATTGCTTGCACGTGAAAAAAATCAGGCAGGCTGCAAAGCGATGCGCGCAAAACCTCCAAGCACCAAAGAGACGCCACTGTTCGACATACCGACACGTTTTTGGCTCGAATGAGTCGAGTCGCTTACTGGAGCCAAGTCGATCTCACTTCATTCGAAAGAGCAGACGCATTTTAACTGCCCGATTCGAATGGACATGAGTGCACTCTCGAGTGACGTGGCAGCTAAGCAGGTCGTGGACAAGCGCCGATGTCCATGGATGTGTGCCTGTCTGCCTGTACTAGCGACGCTACGCTCGCCACTCGCGCGCAACCGCTCCGTCGGTCAGGGCGAGGATCGGCGGCCCGCCACTCGCCACTCATCCAGT
>JAASFS010000117.1:0-34568 GCA_023333865.1 Globisporangium perplexum | reverse complement strand
CGCAGAGATCCGGTCTGTGCAAGGGTCACGGTGGAGTTCGTCGTTGCGCCTCGGACGGCTGCACCAAGAACGCGCATGAAAGCGGCTATTGCACAAAGTGTGCTCGTACGCGTGCTGTCTAGAGTCCAGCAGAACGGTGGGAAGCAAGCCCTCCGTGTCGCTCGCTCTCCTTGCTTTCACGACACTCATCTTCGACACCGACATACCCTCCGTTCTCCCTCCTCTTGCTCGCTTCGAACTTGCTATTCACTCCCATGTTTGCTTGCTTCGGTGTGAGTCACTCTCCCCTCACAACTTCTCGACTGCAGCTACTCACGCCGTATCGGACTTAGTTGGGGAGCTGGTTTTAGCTCACATTCGCATCGGACATAATCGAGCATCTTGGCAAGCTCTGATCTGCGAGTGAGCTCGTGCGCGTACGAGGACGTCCGTCGCTGCCTGCGCACTCTTCATCCAGCCAGACTCGTATGAGCGCGGCGCACGACGACCGCGACGCGTTCCACCTCTTCGGCGCGCCGCCCGCGCTCGTGTCGCCGACCTCCTACGAGCTCTTTCCGCAGGCGCCGCCTTCAACCACCACGTCGAGCGCCGCCGCCACTCTCGACGCTGTCGACCGCGTCGCGCCACTGGCGCACAAACCCACGCCGACGATCGAACTGCGCGCCACCGCACCGCTCCCGTTCGACGCCGAGGACGACGTCAGCGACGACGCCTTCGACCTCTTCCCGATGGCGCCGGACACCAAGTCGCTCGCGCCGTCCGAATCGACGACCATCAACACGCCAGATGCCAGTGCGATCGCCACAGTTTCTACTGCCACCGCGTACTCGCGCGCCGGGTCCATGGCGTCGGTCGTGGCGGCAGCGGCGGTGCTCAACGGCGCGCCGCTCTCGCCGGTGCACAAGATGTCGGGCAACGCGGTCGACATCATCGCTGTGCGCAGCACCGAGGACCAGTACTTCAGCACGCCGTGGCACGTACGTTCTCGCTGTATGGAGGAGTGCGTGCGCGTGTGGGGACAGGTAGACGAGCGGTGCTGAGAGCGTCTCGCGCGCTGTTGCTGCAGGTCGTCTTCGGCTGGTCGCGCTTCCGCTCCAACATCACGACCGGCGTGGGCGACATGGTGCGCGTGTTCGTGAACGGCAAGGAGCTGCCGACGAAGATGCAACTGCTCGAGCGCGGCCGCTGCGTGTTCGTCACCGGTGCGTTCGTACTGGAGAGAGTGTGTGTGTGACGCTGTCGAGGCGGACGCAGCTCACCGAGCGGTGTGGTGCGGCAGGCGGCTTGACGCCTCCCGTGGGCGACTTGCTCTTCACGGAGCTGAGTGAGGAGCAGCCGAACCACGTGCGCTTCGAGCACTACCAGAAGTCCACGGACACGTTCCGGTACGTGGAGGCGCGGCTGCACGTGTGGGGGCCGAACGAGTCGGTCGTGGTCGCGGACCTCGACGGTACGCTCACGATCAGCGACGTGGAGGGCCACATCCGCACGCTGCGCCTCGGGCAGTACGACTTCCTGCACAAAGGCGCGTGCGACTTCTTCACCAAGCTGCATGAACTGCGGCTCCGGATCGTGTACCTCACGGCGCGGCCGATCGACTGGGCCACGGCGTCGCGCACGCACCTCGAGAACGCGACGCAGCAGTCGCACTCGCTGCCGCCGGGGCCGCTCATCACCAACTCGAACGGGCTCACTGGCGCGCTGCTGACCGAGGTCGTGAACAAGAACCCGCACATCTTCAAGGCGCAGGTGCTGAACGAGATCCAGCTCACGCTCATCCACGCCGGTCGCGTGACGGAGCACCCGGTCTTCGTCGCGGGCTTCGGGAACCGCCCGACCGACATCGTGGCGTACGAGGCGGTCGGGATGGACCCGGCGCTGATCTTCATGCTCGACCCGTACTCGAACCTCAAGGCATCGTCGGACCCGCGCATCTACGAGTCGTACTCGGACCCGAACGCGCTGCTGTGGCTGCTCCCGCGCCTCAAGCACCGCGTGCCGATGGAGAAGGTCGCGCGTATCGACGATTACACGGTGCGCGAGCTCGTGCTCGCCGAGGACCGCGAGCAGCTGCTCATGGCGGAGCGCCAAGCGCGAGCGCTGCAAGAAGAGGAGTACGAGCGCGCGCGCGCGAGCGGCGCGGCGTCGGCGGGGGCGGCGGGCGGCGGCAGCTCATCGGCGTTCGCACGCGCTCTCTACGGCTCGTAGAGCAGGAGGAGCCGCTGGGTCCGGCGCACGCGACCGCCCGACACACGCACGCCGCCGTAGACATCACCGTCGACACGCGCACACACACATGCACACCCGAGCACGAGCGGCAGCAGCACGACTGTGAATATAGGTAGGTATACTAACACGCGACGACGTCAGCACCAGCGACGGAGGAGGACGTCCCAACGCCCGGGCGGCGCGGGGACTCTAGCTTCAGAGCGCCGAGCCGAGCTGCACGATGTGCGGGTAGCACGGCAGCGTGAGGAAGTCGACCATGTCGTCGCCCGTGAGGATCTTGCCGACCACGTCGCCGCCGAGGGCCCACTTGTTGCCCGCGCGCGCGTTCACCGAGCGCTGCGCGACGCACTTGTTTAGGATCTCGAGCACGAGCGCCTTCGTCACGAGCTTGCCGTCCACCGTCTTGCAGCCGTGTCGGATCCACTGCCACACCTGCGCGCGCGAGATCTCGGCCGTGGCCGCGTCCTCCATCTTGTTGTGCAGCGGGATGCAGCCACTGCCGCGCAGCCACGCCTCCGTGTACACGAGCGACACGTCGATGTTCTCCTCGAGCCCAAGGAACGTGATCGGGCCCTGCGCGGGCTCGATGAGCTGCGCCGCGGTCGTGTGCTTGCCCGCCTCCGGCACGCGCGCGATCTGGTTCGCCTGCGGCATGCCCTTGTTGAACGCGTCGAGCGCGATCTGCACGAGCCCCGGGTGCGCCACCCACGTGCCGTCGTGGCCCGCCGCGACCTCGCGCGCCTTGTCCTCGCGCACGGCGTCCAGGATCTTCTCGTTCAGCGCCGGGTCGTTCTTGACCGGGATCTGCGCCGCCATGCCGCCCATGGCGTGCGCGCCGCGGCGGTGGCACGTGCGCACGAGCAGCTTGACGTACGCGGCCATGAACGGCGTCGTCATCGACACGGCCGAGCGGTCCGGCACGACGAACTTGGCGTGGTTGCGCAGCTTCTTGATGTACGAGAAGATGTAGTCCCAGCGCCCGCAGTTGAGCCCCGACGAGTGCTCGCGCAGCTCGTAGAGGATCTCGTCCATCTGGAAGACCGCGAGGATCGTTTCGATGAGCACCGTCGCGCGGATCGAGCCACGCGGCACGCCCAGGTACGCCTGCGCCGCCACGAACACGTCGTTCCAGAGCTTCGCCTCGAGGTGGTGCTCGAGCTTGGGGAGGTAAAAGTAGGCGCCGGAGCCGCGCGCCGCGAGCTCGTGCGCGTTGTGGAAGAAGTAGAGGCCGAAGTCGAAGAGCGAACCCGAGAGGATCTCGTTGTTCACGAGCACGTGCGCCTCGTCCAGGTGCCAACCGCGCGGCCGCACGAGCAGCGTGGCGATCGTCGAGCTGAGCGCGTACTTCTTACCCGTCTCCGGCTGCGTGTACGCGATCGTCTTGCGCACGGCATCGATGAGATTCACCTGGCCGTCCACCTGGTTGAACCACGTCGGCGCGGTCGAGTCCTCGAAGTCGGCCATGTAGCACTTGGCGCCCGAGTTGAGCGCGTTGATGACCATCTTGCGGTCCACGGGGCCGGTGATCTCGACGCGGCGGTCCGCGAGGTCCGCGGGGATCGGCGCCACGCGCCACTCACCCTCTCGCACGTACTTGGTCTCCGGGAGGAAGTCCGGCAGCGCGCCGGCGTCGATCTCGCGCTGGCGCTGCGCGCGGGCGGCGAGCAGCGCGCGGCGGCGCGGCTCGAACTGCGTGTGCAGGTACGCGAGGAAGCGCAGCGCGTCGGGCGTGAGCACCGTGCGGAAGGCGTCACTCACGTGTCCGAGCACGCGGACGTCGGCGGCGGCGGCGTGGAACTCGGCCATTGTTGTGGAGGGGAGAGCTAGGTAGAAGGGAAGCGGAGTGAAGGGGAGTGCGCGGCAGGCGGCGAATGCTGGAATGAGGAGCTTCGAGCGACGTTGCCGGCTCGGAACGACGCCATCGACGAGCAGTGCGTCGGTTCGCAGCCTTCCTGCGAAATTGCATAGATTCTGGCTATGCAATTGACACTTTGCTGTTCCCAAGACTTGGAGTTTGTATGCGAAAAGAGCGCTGTTTGCTCATTCGAATCATCCCGCCTTCACGACGGGTCCGACCCGCCGTGAATGTGACGGCTTCAATGTTTACCAAGCTATGCAGGCACATGGATACATTGTGCGCTGTACCAACACCCGTCGCGAAACACGCACTGCACGCCTCCGCTTTGCACTCCTCGACTCGCATCGCTCGAGACGCTCACGGTGCTTCCTTCGGCGTGCGAGCGCCATCGCGAAACGCGCATGTGGCGCACGCGCGCCTCGCCGTCTCCCCGCAAGAGCGTTCGCTGCCGTACACGCAATGTTGAAGTTGTCGAAGTTGTCACCGACATCCGACATCGCGCACTCGATCTCCGCTCTTCCAATCCTCCAACGTACAAGCAGCCCGGCAGCCGCCACCACCGCCGTTGTCGTCGTCACCACCGCCGCGAACTCCACTCGCGCTGTAGCGCCGGGAGGACAGCTCGGAACACAGGCAGCCAGAACACTGGTGAAATCACACACCGCGCGCTTCGACCGATCGATGTCGTCGTCTGCTGTGACCGCACTCATGCTGCCTATCCTGTTCGCACTCATTGACTGCTACAGCATCCCAGACGTGAGTCCGTATGGCTTGGCGATCGTCTTGGTGTGCCGCCGGTGTGCCGCGAGCGCCTCCGGGTACGGCCGCGAGAGATCGATCGCGAGCGTGAGTGGCACGACGTTGCGCGCCTCCTCGATCAGGAACACAATCGTGCTGAAGGACGGGCGTTTGGCTGGGTCCACGTCCCAGCACGCGCGCATGAGCCGCATGAGGATCTCTGGGATGTGGTCGCGCAGCTCCGGCCGGAGCTCCTCGTGCGCGACCATGTACGCGAGGTTGATCGGGTCTTGGTCCAGATACGGCTTCTTGAAGCAGAAGAGCTCCCAGAGTACGATACCGTACGAGTACACGTCGATCTTCTCCGAGTAGTCCTCGCCGCGGAAGACCTCCGGCGCGAGCCAGCGCGGCGTGCCGCACATGGTCTGCGCGTTCGAGTTCGGGCTGAGGCTGCGCGAGAGCCCAAAGTCGCTCAGCTTGCACCTGAATGTCTCGGTGATCAGCAGGTTCTCGCCCTATGCGACCGGCGGCGCCAAGCATCAAGCACCAAGCACCAAGCACCAAGCACCAGGCACCAGCTCGTCAGACCGTCGCGACACCATTCCCACGATCTCCGCCTCACACTTGCCACTTGCCTCTCAAGCTCATGCATCAGGTGACATACGGAGGCACACGGAGGCGCACTCACCTTGATGTCGCGGTGCAGGACAGCGGGACTGAGCATGTGGAGGTAGCTGCACGCCTTGGCGCAGTCGAGCGCGATGTCGAGCGTCAATCCCCACGTGATGTTGAGGCGCTTGCTCTGCGCGAGCTGGAGCAAGTCGACGAGTGATCCGGCGCAGAGCTCTGTGAGGATGCAGAACGTGGGCGGCTCCGTGACGGCGCCGAGGAACTGCACGATGCTCGGGTGCGCGAGGATGGAGAGGATGGAGATCTCGCGCTGGAAGTCCTGCACGCTCTTGCGCGAGAAGCTGTGCGAGAGCAGGCGCTTGACCGCGATGTGCTTGCCCCTGTAGAGCGCCTTGTAGACCACGCCGAAGTTGCCCGTGCCGATCTGTGCCTCGATCGCGATGTCGTCGAAGCGCACCTTGAGGCCGAAGAAGAGCGTATTCTCGATGCGGCAGGACTCGGTGATCGGCGCCACGCGGTGCGTCTTGTTTGAGAGCGCGACGTACACGAGCGTGCCCGCCTGCGTCGTGGACTGGAAGTGGTGCGTCTGCGGCGACACGGTCACCGGCTGGCGGGAGAACAGCGTCCCCATGACGACGCAGGTAGCAGGTATGCAGACAGCCAACGCAGAGACGTTCGCAGTTCGCAACCAAGCAAGGAGCGCGAACGACTTCTATTAGACTACAGGACTCTGACACCACACTGCACATGTGAAGCAGCTTGCGGAGACGGACAGTGGCTGCGACGACGACAAAGGGCGAGCGACACTGACACACACACGGCGGCGGAGACGAAGACGCCTCCAGACGCCTCTGACCGAGAGACCTCGTCCTCTCACTGGAGGACTGTAGAACCGGAGGACTATTGGTCCGCCGTGCAGAGCAACGCGACGCCGCGCAGCGTCCAGTGCAACGGCCGGTGGTCGCGCGACGAGAGCACGACCGAGAAGATGAAGTAGCGGTCCGTGCGCAGCGCGTACTTGTACACCGGCGCGTCGTAGCCGCCGTACGGCCCGTAGTCGCTCGTGCGGTTCTTCTTCTGCGCCTTGGTCGTCGCCGTCACGTACACGACCGGCAGCGGCGCGAACAACCGCTTCGGCTCGGCTTCGACGAGCGTGCCATCGTTTCGGTTCCACGCCGCGCCGTCCACGAGCAGCCCGTGCACGAGGATGCCGTCGCGCGGTGCCTGCTTGATCTGCTCGAGCTTCTCGTAGTCCGTCACCTCGCTGTGGTACACGACGTCGTCGAGTGCCCAGCGCTCGCTCGCGTGGTGCCGCGTCACCTCCTGCGTCATGGCGGTGAGCAGCCCCTGCGGGTTCGCGAAGCCCGCGAGCCAGAAGCTGTGCGGCCGGCCCTTCTCCAGCCAGCCCCGCAGTTGGATGCACCGATCCGTCAAGCCCGTGAACCAGAGTCCGAGTGTCGACGCGAGCCACGAGATTTCGTCGCCCGCGG
Source organism: Globisporangium perplexum (assembly GCA_023333865.1). NCBI lineage: Eukaryota > Oomycota > Peronosporomycetes > Pythiales > Pythiaceae > Globisporangium > Globisporangium perplexum. The sequence continues at coordinate 27,623 of JAASFS010000117.1, read as the reverse complement.
CGCCGTAGACCCACGCGCGCGGCACCTTCCCATCGAAGATCGCGTTGATCGTATTGCGGATCGCGACGGTGATCGCGATTTCGCCCGCGATCGCGCGCTGCGTCGCCTCGAGCGCGCGCTGCACGATTGCGAGCACGAGCTGGAGCCGCTGGATCTCCTGGAAGAGGAAGATGTTGAGCGGCGCCTCGACCCCGCCGAGCTTCGTCTTGATCGCGTGCGCGGCGTCGGCCTCGGAGAAGCTCTCGGGGATCGCGCTCGTAAGCTCCTTGCACTTGCGCAGCACGATGTCCTCGCGCGTCTCGCCACCGCGGCCGGCGCTGTGGTCCTTCGGCTGCGTCTCGAGGATCACGTTCATGAGTGACGTTACCTCCTTCACGCGGTACGTGAGGTCCGCGTTCGGGTGTAGCCCGAAGACCTCGGGCGAGTCCACCTTGGGGAACGCGCCGATGAGCCGGTGGAACTCCTCGATCTCCGCAGCGTCCGGGATGCAGTAGTTGAACATGGGCTGCTGCCCGCCGCCGCCAGCACCACCACCACCGCCACCAGCACCACCACTGATGTTGCTGCTCTTCGCGACGACGGTCTCCGGTGAGAAGGAGAACGCGCTGTTGAGCACCGTCGGGTTGAACCACGCCTCGCAGTACGCCTTGAAGAGCCGCCGGTCCATCTCGTCCGTGATCCGTCCGCCGTAGTGCACCTCCGCCACCATGTACTGGATGGTCGACCACGAGAGACTCGACGCGTACAGGTGGCGCTCCAGGAAGCTGATCGCGGCGCTCAGGTCGCTCGAGTTGAACTCGTACGGCACGCCGAAGCCCAGCGCGCCGAACTTGCGCCGTTCCTGCACGACCGAGTGCAGGAAGCAGAACGCGAAGAGCAGGCTGCGCCACTGCGTGCTCTCGATGCGGTCGAGCTTGTCTTGGTCCACGAGTACCGTGTACGAGCGCAGCATCCCGGCGCGCAGGCCGGCGGGCGGCTCGTTCGTCACCTTCGTGCACTTCTGCAGCAGCGAGATCGGAAAGCCCGCGTGCGGCTCGGACGTCAGGAAGAGCCGGAAGTCCAGTGTCGCGCTCTCCTTCACCTTCGCCAGCACGTCCTCCATCGTCTCCATGTAGTCCAGTCCGAGGTGGCAGTTCTGCAGCAGCACCCACGAGCCGTTGAGCATCGCCGCGCTGATCGCTTTCGCCGCCACGATCTCCTGCCCCTCGCCCATCGAGATCGACTGGATGCTCTGCCGCTTCTTCCTCGCGAACAGCTCGATCGCCTCCGTCGGGTCAGCGCCGGGCGACAGTAAGTACAGCACGGGCGTCTCCGGGAGCATCTCGTTGAACACGCTCTCGACCGTGTCCGTAACAGCCTCGGTGTACCGTGCCCCCATCGCGGGCAACTTGGAGAGGCTCGAGCCGCTCGCACCTTCGACGAACTCGAGCGCCTTGAGGAAGTCGTTCACGGCGAGGATCGTTCGGTCCTCGCGCAGCGAGCGGATGAGCAGCAGGCGGTGGAAGTGCAAGTTCGCCGTCATGGACCGCGGATCGAACAGGATGCTCTCGTAGTCCGGCAGAGGCAACCGCTCCGGTTCGTTGTCCTCGTACCACTTCCTCCAGAAACTCTCGCTCCGCTCCAAGTCGGTCGGGAGGGTCCGGAAGTGCGGCTTCTCACTCGCGATCTGCACGGCGTTCAGCCACGCCTGGTTCGTCATCCAGCTGAACGGCTTCGGTTGGTCCGACGAGAGCTTGCGCGACGCGCCGGCTTTCAGGAAGAGCGTGATGTCTGACGCGCTGATGCACTCGGCGGTCACGAGGATCTTGAGCGCGATCATGAGCAGGAAGCTCAGCTTGTCCTTCTCGTACAGCCCGCGGTTGATGTAGCGGTACACGATATACGTGAGCGTGTCGATGATGTTGCTGACGCGCTTCGACACCAACGACGAGCGCTCGGACACGTCGATCGACTTCGTGAAGAGCACGAGAAACTGGTCGAGCGAGATCTGGTACATCGTGTTCACGACCGAGAACTCGACGATGCCGAAGTAGAGCACTGAGCCGCGCGTGGCGACTGGCCGGTAGTGCTCGCGCTTCTCGTCGATCCCTTTCTTCATCTCCTCGGCCGCGACGATCTTGTCGTTCACCTCGGTCGCCTTGAGCTTCGTGCTCGCAAGCACGCTGATGAGATCCAGGTCGTCGAGCAAGTTGCCCGTGTTCGCAGACAGGCGGTCGAGCAGGAGCGAGTCCAGCGCCAGCAGCGCCTTCGTGTTCGTGTTCAGATCGGACTGCACGCGGAGGAGCTGCTCCTCGAGCGATTTCTGCTCCTTCTGGATGACTCGAGCGAGCAGTTGCTCCTCCAAGCCCTTCTGGGTCACTGTGAAGTCCACGATGATCGTCCGCGCCTGCAGCTCCGGCGAGAAGTGCGGGTTCGGCAACCGCGTCGTCATGTACAAGCGGAAGTCGTCGCTGAACTCGCACATGCGATCCAAGATGTTGACGAACTTGGTCTTGGCTTTCACGACGACGTTCTTGTCCAGGACATTGTTCAAGATCGGGTCCACGTCTTGGTCCACGCCGTCGAGCACCAGCGCTCGGCCCTCGCTGACGCAGAACTCGAGGTGGTCGCGAAGCTTTGGACTGGAGATCGCCACCACACCAAACGATGGCAGGTGCTCTTCTTCGCGGTTCAGGACCCACGAGAGTGCTTGGCCCTGCGGATCGATCAGCAGTGGGAAGCGCGCGGCGCGCGCCACAAGCATCCCGTTCTGGATCGAGAGCGGGTCGGACGGCAGCCCCTGCATGCTCCAGTCGCTGATCATCCCCGGGTCTGCGAGGAACACGTCGAGCGAGAAGTCTGCTGTGAGCGGGATGTGCTTGCTCGCGAGCTCCTGCGGGATGCGTTTGAGCATGAGCAGCTCGCGGAACTCGCGGTTGAACGGACCGCCGTAGCAGAGAAACGCCGATGCCAGCGCGCAGTCGCCGACGAGGTGCATCTTGCGCTCGACGAAGCGGTTCGAGTCCTCAGTCCAGCGCAGCTTCTCGCCGCCGAGACCGTTGATGAGCGCGGTGGCTTGCTCCATCTTCTTCTTCGTTGCGTGCGCATACTCCTCGACCTTCGCCTTCTCCTCCATCTGAGCTTGGAAGTCTTCCTGCAGCCGCGTGAGCACGGCTTGGCACTTGACGAGCTTCTCCTCAGATGACTGCAGACTCGCTTGCGCCGCTTCGAACTTGCCTTCGGCGATGCGCAGCGCCTCGAGCTTCGGCTTCACCACCTTGGACGCTTCGTGGTACATGCTCATCGCCTTGACCCAGCAAAAGAGCCCTTCGGCTGCCTTCGAGGCGTTCTTCGCCACCGGCGCAGAGAACCCCTCGAGGTCCATGTATGGCGTCATGAGCTCGATCGTTTCGTCGTTGATGTTGTCCTTGAGGTGCTTGGAGAAGTAGAAGATGTTCTGCAGGAAGCGCGTGTCCGCCAGCATCCCGGACTTGACGATCTGGAACGAGTCGAGCACGAAGTCGAACGACTTCTTGTCCTTCCCGACGCCGAGCGTGATCGGGGACTTCTCGACCTTGAGCATCGGCATCATCTGCAGGATCGCGACGCAGTCGAAGATGAGCTTGATGATGTCTCCGGGCTTCGCGAGCTTCTTGAGCTCGTTCAAGTCGTTCGGTTTGATGCTGCTCACTGCGCGCTCGGCTTCGTCGAGGAACGGCTGCGCCTTCTTCAGATCTTCCTCCGCGTCCTCTTTCTCCTTCAGGATGATCGTCGCGTCCGACTGGCACTGCTCCTTGATCTTCTGCACGATGTCGTTCTCCTTCTTCGCCTCGAGGGACTTGACCTGCAGGGTCTCGAGCATCCTGTTCGCTGCAGCTTCTGCGATAACGAGCTTGGACTCCTCATCCTTGAGAACCACCTTCATCTTCTCCACATCCTGCGCGCCTTGCACGAGCTTCTGCAGACCGATGTTGATCGAACTCTCGTTCCGGTTGATCTCGCTCAGCTTCTCGCTGTAGATGCTTTTGTACAGCGTCAGGAAGTGCAGGAATGACCGCGGAGTCTGGAACACGTGTCGGCGCATCTTCGCAAAGTACTCGCCACAGATCTCCACGACGACCTGGTGGATTTGCCCCATCTGCGTGATGAGACTGTCCTTCACCGCCGCTGACCCTTCGATCGCAAAGTTCTCCAGGTACCCGTTGCTCACGGCGACGAGCGCCTCTTCTGGCCACGGCAAGAACCAGTCGATGGTGCAACCGCTGATCAAGTTCGGGAACTCCCGACACCGGTCCGCGAAGCTCTTACTTACGGGGGAGAGACACAAGAGCAAGTGGAGGTTCCGGCGCACTCGGTCGAAGAAGAACTGGATCAAGTTGTCGATCGTGTCAGGGAGCTCCGGGTGCACTTTCTGCATCAGGTTCCGGAGCTCGCTTGCCATCACGGTGAGCTCGTCTCGCGGGAACAGACCTGGAATCTCTCCAGTTGCCAGGAGCGAGTTGATCTGCTCGAGGAACGACTCGTCCTTGATCTCGGCTTCCGTGATGACGAATGACACACCCTTGCCCACTTGTCCAGCGAGCTTGAACAGCGAACGCAGGTCGTCCAGGAACGAGATGAGGCTGTACGTCTTTGTGATCGTGATTTGAAACACTTGGTAGCCAGCGATGATGGATGCCAGGCGAGCGAGCGACTGCTTCCCGGAGCCACCGACGCCCACGAGCATCATGTTGTTCTGTGGCATGCCCAGCACGCGCGAGATCCGCACGAGGTGCATCAGCGCCTCGTCGAACAGGATCAGCGAGAGCTTCTTGCCGGGATTCTCCTTGTTGAACTGCGCCAGGAGCTGCTCCGTGCGAGCGCGAACGACCTGGATGCTCGACGCGCTCTCATAGAACTTTGGCGCCTCCTCGACGACCTCGCCGTACTCGTCGATGACGGCCTCTCTCAGAAAGTCGACGAAGATCACATGCGAGTCCAACTTTTCCTTCGTCGACGGCTTGTGCAGGATCGAGTCCGCGATGAGCGCGATCTCATCGCGAAAGCGGTGCTTGTCCTCGATTGACACAAGACGATCACTGAACACGCGTTCGCTCTCGTGGCGCCACAGCCGCATCAGCACGCGCTCCGACGTGATGCTGTCGATCGGCGCGCGTATGATGCCTTGGTAGCACCGACTGAGCTCACGCATGCTGAAGAAGTAGTGGAACTTCTGCGGAGTGGGGAGCATCGCCTTGCGCATCCACATCCACAAGTGGCTCGACGCGGTCGCGAGGCGGAACGCGACCTCCAAGATCGCTTTGCGCGCGGCGCTGTCAATGTCTCCGAAGCGCCAGCGCACCATCTGACCGTAGATGGCTTCCACGAGCTCCGCTGTCGGTGACAGGATGTTAAGAACCATGAAGTGCCGCTTGAGACGGTTCGGAATGTCGTTCTTGCCGCCCTTGGGGTGCCCCATCGCCGCCAGGTATCGAAGATCCTCAATCACCTTGATGTCACCACGCTTGTCCTTGTCCAGGAAACACAGCGTGCTGGTTTCGATGAGCTGGCGAACGACTTCGAGCGTCGGTTGGTCCATCCACTCGTTGAGCGCCGGCATGGACAAGTCGTCCAAGAAGAACGTGAGCTTCTTCCCATTAGCCGGTCCGAACGTCTTGCCCCCGCGCTTCTCCAATTCCGTCTCGATCACGCTCTGGAAGCTGCCAGGCTGACTCGCGCCGGAGAAGATGACGTTCTTGAAGATGTGATCGTCCGCGCTGCGTCGGCTCTCGCAGAACAGTCGAGTGATCGTCGACTTGCCCGTTCCCGTCTCGCCGACGAGCATGACTGGGAACTGACACGAGTGGAGGTGCTCGATCAGATACAACGAGCGGGACGTGTCTGCGTTCGGGATGATGAGGCTCGCGACGTTGTCCGTGCATGCGAGAAGGTTTTCGCTTGCTTCAAACGTCCACTTCTCCCACTCGAGAGTCGACGAGTGCAGGAAGAAGTCGTAGATCGTCGAGTTCTTGTCGCTCTCGCTCTCGCTCTTGGGGACCGCCGGTGACTTCTCACTCAGGTACCGACTCAGCTTGGCGCGATCGTCCAGATCCAAGATCCCGCCCACCGCCCACGACAACGAGAAGGCGAACAGCCGCTCGAGCTCTAGGTCGAGATCCGCTCCCAACTCGCTCAGCTCGCATCGCAGCAGCAGACTGTGGAGCAGATTCAGACATGACTGCATGAGCGCGACTCGAGGCACCGAGATCACGGGACGACAGTGCTTGCTGAAGAACTCGAACAGATGGCCAGGACCGCCACCACTCGCAGAGCAACTCCCCACCATTTGCACCACACACTTGCGTAGGTGGTCGCGGTACAACTCTGGACGCGTGAGGAGCCAGCCGTGTACCACCGGTTCCCAGTCGAGATCTGTCTCGCTCACGTAGATGATGCCTGCGCGAGACACGGTCGCAGGCGACGCGTTGCGCAGATCCTCTACCTCGAACATGAGCTTGCAGTTCTCGGTCATCGGAATGCGGTCTCCGTTCGCGAGCGTCAGGATCTTGTTGTCGTCCAGCACGGTGTTGAGGTTCTCGATCCAGATCGCATCCACGGGACCGTCGCACACGATCCATGAGACGTCTTTGCGCGTTCGGTCGTTGAACTTGGCCCAGATCGCAGCGAAGACACCGTCAACCCACTCCCCCGACAGCTTGTCCGTCTCGCCAAACATCTCTTCGGGGCGGATCGCCTTCGGGTTCATCCGGATTTGACGGTGCGGCGTCTTCGTCTGCACGCTGAGCGCCGACTGCAGGGTGCGGAAGATCTCCGACTTGCCAGAACCTGCCGGCCCGACCAGGATGATCCCGTGCCGCACGATCGTCGTGTCGTAGAACTGCAGCACCTTTGTCGTCCACGCAGGACTCTCGATGCGGTTGTTCTTCTGGAGCACTTGCGAGATCGAGTTGGCGATCTCGGCGTTCTTGTTTGACGGGTTCTGCTCAATGCCGGGGAAGATGTCACGCAGCAGGGAGAGGAAGATCGGGATGTCCTGCGCCACCAGCTTCGACAGGTTCATGTCCCGCAGCGTCGTCATCAGCAAGAGCTCCTCGTTCGCCATGAGGTTGTTCCGCTTCGTGGTCCCTGCCGTGCGCAGCACTGACAGGATGTTCCGCAGCCCAAAGTCGTAGTGCCGCTGCTTCGACAACTGTTCCTCGCAGATGTTGTAGAGTGTCTTGAACTTGCGAGCGAGCTCAGCGAACGAGTCGTAGCCGACCGAGCACAGCTTGACCTTCATGATGATCTCGCGGTCCGGCACCATCATCGACACACCGCGGAAGAGCGCCTTGAGGTTTTCCGGGAGCTCCTGGCGACCCTGATAGCCCGGGTTCATCGTGATGAAGTACGCCGCATCCTGGTTCAGCGTGATCGCTTGCGGGTCTCCCGGGAACGAGAACGAAGAACTCTGCAAGCGCTTCGCATTCGTAATCGCGAGCACTTGCTGCGCCACAACCGACAACACCGGTAGCTCGATGCGGTTGAACTCGTCGAAGCAACCCCACAGCCCGCCTTGGCACAGTCCCTTGAAGATCTTCGCCATGTCCGAGTATCGCTGCTGGTCGGTGCAGTTCGTCACGATCACATACACGCCGAGACTGCGACCGAGATCCTTGACCGTTTCGGTCTTGCCTGTTCCTGCCGGACCCGCCGGTGCACCGCCGAGATGCATACCGAGCGCTTGCGAGAGCGTGATGTATGCTCGGTCCGTGAGAGGGGTGATGACGAGGCGCTCTTTGCAGCCCAAGTACTCGAACGAGTACTTGAACTCGACGTCGCAGATCGAGATCAAACACGCGTCTGCGCCGACGTTGTCGTGCGCTGGCGACGGTTTCCAGTAGAACCGCGCCTGCTTGAGCCACTCGAAGTCGTTCGCGTCCGTGACTTTCTTCTCCTTGTACAGCCGACAGAGCTCGAGGAAGCAGTCGCGCTGGTGCACTTGGATCGTAATGAGCGTCTCCACCTTCGTGCGGGTCATCTTTGTGCCCAGGTCGGTCAAGCACCACGAAGAGAGCTCCGAGAGCATCGACCCGTGCTTCTTCGCTGTCTGCTGCATGATACCTTTCGTTGATCGGCACTTCTGGAGAGCATCCTGGCACTCTGCTGTCCAGCTCAACTGGATTCCGAGCAGCGCGAACTGACCGCAGTACTTCAACACGAAGTCGCGCAGCGAACCCGAGTTGCACTCTGCTGCGGCACTCCGACAGATTGCCTTCATCGTCACGCGCATCTCTTTCTCGACCATCCGGAGCCAATCCTCGATGTTCCCATCCGCAATCACGGGATTCGCGAGCGTGATCACCTCTTCGTCGCTGCCTACCATCGACTTGAGCTTGAGAATCCTGCGTCTGTCTCCGTTCGGCTTGTCCTCGTGCACCACTTGGTCGATGCTGTCGAAGATCTTCTCGTAGTACTGTTGCACAGCCATGGGATCCGAGCCGCGGGACAGAATCAGCAACAGCAGCGGGTTCGACACGAAGTAGAACCGCGGGAACTTCTTCCGCTTTTGCTCCAAGTAGCCCTCGAGCGACTTCTGGCACTTCTCCAGCTCGCCGAACAGAATCGGTAGCGTGCTGCGCAGCAGTTCGTTCGAGCAGCACCCGACCACGAAGCCGATCTCCACCGCCTTCGTCATGATCTTGATCCAGTCCTTGTCGATCTTCGCAAACTTCTTCGCCTCGAGTGGCATCTGCTTCGCGATGTCGCCTCCCGTGAACACGGACTCAAGCGACATCCACAGAGTCTGCACCTTGATCCAGAGCTCCAGAATGTCTGCGGTGTCGGACAGCTGAGCGAGCTTCCCCTGCACGCTGTCTTTGAAGTACACGACGTGGCGCATACTCAACATAGCTTGCAGTTGGAGTTGGCTGTCCTCCAAGTCTTCGATCACGACTCCGTAGCCTTTCAGGATCGGGACATTGCGTGACCGCCACTCACTGAACTCGAACGACGTGCCCGCCCACCGCTCCTTGATGTCCTTGATCTTGTTCTCGATCTGCAGCTGCTTCTGCGCGCTCTCGCAGATGTTCTCCACGTCCTCCTTCCACGTCAGCAGCTTCACCTCCACGATGTCCTGGAACTTGAAACTCTCACTCTCCACTGGCAGGCTCTGTCCGCAGGTACGGATGAGCTCCTCCCAGTGTCGCGGCTTGATGCTATCTCTGCTGAGCTCGCGCACCAGCGGCAGCATGTCGAGAAACTCGTTGATGTCTTTGCGCAAGATGTGGTACGCCTCCCACTCGCACAGCTTCTTCGGCATCTTCTTGCAGCGGTGGTCGAAGCCCCCGAACGCATCCCCCATGCGCTGAATGTTCGCGCCGACTTGGCTCCACGCGATGGCTTTGAACTCCTCCATCGCGTTCACCACATCCATGTACAGACCGTAGAGCTGGTCGAGGAGCGCCAACTCTTTCTTCGTCCGCACCAGCTCTGGGTACTCGGTTGTTCGCATCCCGAACAGCTCTTCGCCTGCAGAGTACACTTCCAGCTTCCTCTCGCGCGTCAGGATGAGATCCTTGAACCGCTTCAGCCGCTCGACGGCTTCCGTTGGCTGCAAGCCAGACACCATCGGACCGTTCTCGTTGTAGTCGCAGCGAAACTGCAAGATGTCGACCTGGAAGTCTTTGACATCCTTGATCAACTGCTTCTTGAAGATGCCCTGCACATCCGAGAGGTTGTCCGTCACCTCTTCCGCGTAGTCGACGAGCTTTCGCCATGAACTCCGGATCACGCTCTTCTGGTCCATCTCTTCTTTGTCCATGTACCCGCCGGGGAGGAAGTGCTCGAGCATCTCGTACATGTCTGTGATCGGGTTGATCTCCATCTCGATCGCTGACTCGCGCTCGCGGATCTCCTTCAGCACGCCCATGACGAACCGCAGTGAGTCCAACGAGTCCACTTGCGTCGCGAGCTTGATCGTCGTCACGCGGATGTACTCCATGAGGTTCGTCAGCGCGGACCGCGCTTGCTGGTGCACCTTGTCGGAGTACTGCACCTTCCACTGACGACACTCGTTGCGCAACTGGAGCTTGAGGTTCTTCGTGTTGAGTGAGAGCACAGCGATGTTATGCACTGGCGCGATGTGGTTGATCTCCGCCTCGACGCTCATGAAGTTCTTGAGCTCGTTCTCGAAGTCCTGGATCAGCGGGTTGCGCTTCATGAACTGATTGTACCGGAACTCCATGTCCTCTTTCCACAGCCAGTCGTACTTCTTGAACTTTGTTAAGTACTCGTGCACTTGGTTCTTCGTGCCGTGCAGCGCGCCAGTGAGCAAGATCGCGACCTTGATGATCTCCGTGTCGCATCCGAGCTTCTCAAACAGACTCACTCGCGTATGTTCATGCTGGATGTGCTGCTGACCCCACTCGTAGAGGCTCTTGGAGCACTTCAGAACCGCCACGGCGGAGCGGTTGATCGCTCTCTGGATGTCGTCCAGCGATGGACTAAGACGCACAGATGGAACAGACAGCTGTACATCGACCTCGAAGAACGGACGCTCTAGGAACAGGAATCCCGTCCCCGCCTTGGAGCAGACGCGCTTCTTGATCGCGTCGAGCGACTGTTTGGTGCAGTTGAGGAGCGCGCGGTAGAACAGGTTCTTGTAGTGGCTGCGGAACGTCGCCATCGACTCCTGGTCGCACACGATCCGCTCGCCGTGCTCGTCCGGTATCGTTGCCATCGCTGACGACCCACCGATCGACATTCCCATTGGTGACGCTGGCAGTGTGATGATAGACACCGTCGGCGTCGCGTCGAGCGTGTACTCGCACAGCAGCCGGAGGACGTCTTCAACCGCATTCTCAATCTCGACGTTCTTCGCACTGAGCAGCACAGTCACGTTACCGACGTGTTTCTCTTGTATTCGGACAAAGTCATCGAGCGCGAACGACTGGTCTGTCGGTAGGTACACGAGCGACGCGCGCGAGACCACTTTGAGGTTTTTCTCGATGCGGTTCTCGATGATGTCGTACACGTTATTGATCAACTCCTCGAGCCGCTGCAGCCCAAAGTGCACCTGCATCTTGTACGCGTCAATGTTCATGCTCGTCCACGTGAGCGTGACCATCCCTGGACGCAACTTCTGCTGGAGATCCTCCAAATGCGGTTTCAAGAGCGTTGCGGTCACCGGAATGATCTTGGACGTGACGCGATCGTACTCTTTCAGAGTGTACATGAGGTCGTTGTAGTACATCTTGAACTTGTCCTCCTGGAGCATCACCATCTTCGCGTTCTCGGGCACTTCGATCCCCATCCGGTCAAGACACTTCGCCTCGCGGATCAGCTGGAGGATCTCCTTGTCAAAGTTCACGTACAACTTACCTGTCTCCGGGTGGCGGATGATCAGCGTCGCGTGCAGACCCGCCTTCGCTGTTTCCACCGAGCGGCACCACGCCTCATACCACAAGTACTCGAACGCAACGAGCGTCCGCGCCACTTTGTTGTACATCTTGATGATCTTCTTCGAGTCCTTCGTCGACAGGACGGTTGGGTTACTCTCAAACTTGCGCATCGGCTCCTCGATGCGGCGCAGCAGGTGACGAGACCAGAGGATGTTGCCAGCCACTGGCGGGAGGTTGCGCGCGATCGGCGGGTCGTGTCGGTACTTCTCGTAAATATCCTGTACGTTCGTGAGATCGAGTCCGTAGTTGTGGAAGATCACGGTGAACTTTGAGTCCAGGTCCGTCCGGAGGCTCTCTCGCTGCAGGATCGACTGGAACTGTTTGAGCAGGATCAGAGACTGTTCGATACTCGTGATGCTGTCGAAGCTCACGTTGATGAACTGCTGCAGCGACGCTTCGAGGTCGGAGATCTGGATGTTGAACTCCACGTAGTCGCGGTCGAACTTGTTGTTGTGGTAGTCCAGTAGGTCATGCTTGTTCGCCTTGAACTCGCGGATGATCGTGTTGAAGGACGCGAGCAACGTGTCCATGCCTTCGAGCGAGTGCAGAGCCAGCGAGCGGAACTGGTGGATCGTGCTGAACATGTCGATGAGCTTCACGACGCGCCGACAGAAGAGATCGAACTTGCCGAAGATCTGCGTCTCGCTAAAGTCGAACTGCTTCCCTTTCGGCATCGTCAGCAGTTTGTCCTTCGTGAGTCGGTACTGCTCCTGGTACGCCTCGTTGAGCTTCAGACACGACTCGAGGTCGACTAGCAACGCCTCAGGGTCCTTGTCCCAGATGCTCTCGGGCGGATCCTTGCCGAGGATGCTCTTCTTGCACAGCGTGATCATCTGGTTCGTGATCTTCATGAACAGCTTCGTCATGCGCTCGGTTGTGTTATAGTACCGCGCGATGGTGTGGATCATCTTGACGGAGTTCATGAGCGCCGGTAGTGCGTCGATCACGGACCCGGGGGACCCAGTGTACAGCGGCTCAATGAACCGCTCGAGAGTCGCGAGGTACTTGACGTTGTCCTTCGCTTCGTTCGACGCCTCGGTGATGTTGGTGTCGATCTGCTTCCACTGCCGCAGCAGTGACCCGATGCCGAGCTTGTCGAGTCCGCCGTCCTGCACCTTCGACACGACGCTGAGCACACCAGTCACCATCTTGCACTCCTTCGACTTGAGCTGCTCGGTGATGCCCATGAGTCGCTGCAGCCGCCGCTTCCAGTACTCGAGCTCCGTGTCCGGTCCAGCGTCGTGCGACTCCCAGCGACCCTGGTCGTGGTCTTCGAGGTACGCCTCGGTCTGCTTGCACCAGTCCTGCACGAGATCCACAAAGTGGTAGACTGCACTGTCGTCTGACGAGAGCCGCGAGAGGCTTCGCGAGTCGTTCGGGTCAAAGCGCTTGTCGGGTTTGCGCAGGTCCAGCCCGGTGTTCATCGCCTTGAGGTTCTCCTGGATGTCCACCACGAACGACTTGAGGCCGTGCATGAACTCGTTGCGCGAGTCGCTCTCCGCTTTCCCCCACTCGGCCTCCTCGCGGCTCGTGAGCAACGGCACGAAGAGCTGCGACAGTACGGTCTCGACCGAGAGTAGCACCGACGGGTCCAGCACACCGTAGCCGAGCAGGTGGTCGTTCGCGAGCGCCGGGTCGAGCGTGTTGGCTCCGCTCGCAGCGCTTGTGTCGAAGGTCTCTGGCCCCATCGGGCCCGCGAACCCGAGCGCGCTCATGGCGGCGTCCGCCGCGTCTCTCGGCAGTTTGACGAAGTAGAGCGCGCGGCCGCGCAGCGGCTCCTCGAGCCCGTCGGTGATGAAGAGCTCGCGGCGCTGGTCGGCCGCCGACCCAGCGGTTCCGGTGCTCTGCTCCGCATCATCATCGGCGCTCTGGCGCCGCTGGTGGTAGAAGAAGATCTTGCGCGGGCCGTCGGCGCGGAAGAAGAGCGTGAGCTTCTCCATGTTTCGATTCGTCTTGAGCAGCTCCTCGACCTGCGCCTCGTCTTGGAAGCCCAGCGCCGTCTGCAGGCGCTGGATGATCCAGCGGTGGCGCGCCTGGAACGCCATCTCGCGGGTGGGCGGGTGAGGCGCTGGAGCGCGGGTCGGTGGAGAAACAAGCGCGCGCGACGGCGATGGCGATGGCGGCGCCGACCACCGAGCGTCCTTTGGCGTACCCGCCTGTTCGTAAGGAGACTCGATTCGTACTTTACCGGAGCGTTCACTTCAACGCTGCTAGTGCTGCTGCTGGCGGCGGCCGAATGACGCGCAGCTGCGCCGGAGAGCGCACGCGCACGCGCTTGAGCGCCAGCTGCAGCATGCGGCGCACGCCTTCGCCTGCTCAAACGGAACGAGATGAGCGCGTCGCAGAGTTCACGCGCAGCTGCACACGCACCAGCCACGCTGAGACCCGCGGTGGTCGCGAAGGGTCCGAGCAGCTCGCACAGCGGCGCCAGCACCACCAGTCGGAACCCGCTGCTCTCCGTCTACACCAGCCAACGAACAGCGCCGGGTGAGCCTCCCGATCAGCCCCACGACACGACCGGAGGCAGCAGCTCGCACCACCCACGCGCGCTCCACGCCGTCCAGCTCGCACAGCGCGTGGAAGGCGTCGCGACACTGCATGAGCGTGACGCAGCGCAGCGGCGAGTAGAACGGGTCGGCGAAGTCGGCGTCTGCTGGCTCGACCTACAGGTGACCGAGCGCGCGGTGAGCAAGTGGCGAGCTGCAGGCGCCTGCCATTGAGCAGCAGCAGGAGGAGAGCAGCGGTGCGCACCGTCTTGGCGTCGACGCGCCGTCGCTGCAGCGCCGCCGCTAGCAGCTTCGCCACCAACGGCACGTTGGACACGAGTAGCAGCGCGCGGTTGCCCTCCAGCGCCACGGACACCGCGAGCTCCACGCACTCCTGGAGAGCAGCAGGCGGGTAGCACGCTCACTCGTCTGCTGGCACAAGCGATGGCGGTCGGTCATGCTCAGCAGCTCAGCAGTCATCCCACCTCCAGACTGGCAGTCTCCACGCTTCGCTTCGCTGGGAGCGCCGCTGGCAGGGCCTCCGCGCCGCAGCTGCGCGCACCAAGCGCGTGAGCTCCTCGTCGCACGCATTACACATTGCTGCATCGACTCGACACCGACAACCTCGCGAGTTCGTCGTCGTCGTCAGCGTCGCCCAAGAGCGCCGACATGCGCGTGGCCGGGGCGGCGAGGCGAGCGGCTGCCTGGCGCCGCAGCGCCGGCAGCCGCTGCGAGTGCAGACTCTCCGAGAAGAGCTGCTCCGCGAGCGCCTCCTGCTGCGCGCTGCTCTTCGCGTCCAGCTGCGGCAGCATTTTGGCTAGTCGTCGTCGTCGAGTTCGTCGATAGTGAAAAAATAGAGGATGTTAAGTATTTATTTCTGGGTTGATAACCGGAAATGCCCTCGTCGACGTCTGACGTCGAGGTCGTGCTGCCGCCGCCTGCGCCTGCGCGGACGCTCGCGGTCGCCACTGCGGAAGCCGACGACGGAGATGACGAGGAGCTGCGGCGCTTCGACGACGACGCCGTGGGCGGCGCCGCGTTTCTGCCGCGTGTCGCAGGCGGTGCGCAGGCGCGAACCGAGCGCGAGCGCTCAGAGCTCGTGCGCATGCTGCTCGAGTCCGTGGCGAGCGTGCCGGTGGCGCTCGCGCGCATCCACGAGAACGAGAAGCTGCTGGCGGCGCTGGCAGGCGACGAGCACGCGCTGCTTCGGCGGTTCTTGGCGGGGGACGAGGCGGCCGGAGGAGCAGAAGAGGAGGAGGTGGACGCTGCGCGCTTCGCCGCGAACGGGATCGAGAGCTTCGCCGAAGACGACGACAGCGGCGACGACGACGACGACGACGACGACGAGAGCAGCGGGTTCGGCTCGGACTACGAGAAGGACCTCGCGGAGGCCGTGAACCAGCTCGTGATGTCGGACGACACGCTCGTGGCGGCGATGCAGAAGCAGATGTCGGCACCCATCGCGATCAGCGGCAGCAGCGGCGGCGACGCGCTCGAGGACGAGCTGCAGCGCGCGTCTGGCTCCTCACCGCACTCGTCGATCAACCTTGGCGCGTCACCCGGGAACCTCTCGCAGGACGGCGAGCCGGTGTCGGCGCTGTGGCCGCGCCAGCCGCACCAGTTCGCGTTCACGCAGGAGGAGGAGGCGGCCGCGCGGGGCGAAGACGAGGTGTACAGCGAGATCATCAGCTCCATGTGCGAAGACGAGAGCTTCCACGGCGAGGAGTACGACGGCGGTGACGACGACGACGACGATGCGCTCGAGGCAGACGGCGAATACGACGAGACCGTCAAGGTGTTCGAGATGGACGAGGACGACAGCGTCACGGACGCGCACATCAGCGGATACAGGGCGGCGTTCGCGGCTGGCGTGATGCACGGGCAAGCGGACGCGGGCTTCGAGAACGGAGGCGCTGGTACTGCGACCGACGAGGACGACGGCGAGGACGAGGACGAGTCCGATGACGAGTACGAGCATGAGTACGAGGTGGTGGAGCTCCGCATCATCCGGGAGAAGAACAGGACGGGCTTCGAGCCGAGTCGCGACTGGCGGCCGCGCGTGGGAAGTCTCATCGGAGGGCGATACAAGGTGCGCGGTGGGGACGCGGCTGCCAGGCGACGAGAGTTGCGGGTCTCTAGGAACTGACGGTGCTGCTGCTGCTGCTGTGTGCGTGAGCTCCAGGTGGAGCTCGCGATCGGCGAAGCGGTGTTCAGCCGGACGTACAAGTGCGCCGACACGGCCACGAACGCGACGGTGTGTCTCAAGATCATCAAGAACAACAAGGAGTACTTCGACCAGGGCGTGGACGAGATCCGGCTGCTGCAGTTCATCGCGCGGCACTGCGACGTGGACGAGAAGCACCTCGTGCGCTTGCTCGACTACTTCTACTTCCGCGAGCACTTGATCATCGTCACGGAGGTGCGTGCGCGCGCTGCCGGGCTGTGGCGCTGGGCAGCGGGACGTCGAGAGGACTGATGACTGGTGCGGGTGGCTGTGTGGCTCCAGCTGCTGCGCGACAACCTGTACGAGTTCTCGAAGCTGCTCATGGAGCGCGGCGTGATCAACTACTTCAGCATGGCGCGGCTCAAGAAGATCTCGGTCGAGGTGCTCGAGGCGCTGCACGCGCTGCACGCGCTCGGCATCGTGCACTGCGACCTGAAGCCCGAGAACATCCTCATCAGCAGCTTCAGCGAGTGCCGCGTCAAGGTCATCGACTTTGGCTCCGCGTGCTTCGTCACCGACGAGCTGACGTCATACGTGCAGTCGCGCTCGTACCGCGCGCCAGAGGTGCGGCTGTGTCGAATCTCCTGTTCACTCCCCAGTCGCCCGTCCGCGTGACGCTGACGACGTCACTCTTGCACCGTGTGGCACAGGTGATCCTCGGGCTGGCGTACGACCAGAAGATCGACTTGTGGTCGCTCGGCTGCGTGCTCGCGGAGCTCTTCACGGGCGAGGTGCTCTTCCGCAACGACTCGGAGCAGACGCTGCTGGCGCGTATCATCGCGGCCGTCGGTGCGTGCGAGCGAACGAGCGAGCGCCAGACGCGTCTATGCTACACTTCCAGGTTCTGCACTCACACGCGCTTCGCACTCGCAGGACCCGTGCCGGCAGCGCTGCTGGCGGAGCGCGAGGAGCTGCACGAGCAGTTCCGCGCGAACGAGCTCTTCGCGCTGGACGCAGGCGGCGCGGGCGTGCTGGCCGGCGGGCTGCGGCTGCCAGCGCTGGAGCAGGTGGTGCAGACGGGCGACCAGCTTTTCCTCGACTTCCTGCGCTGCCTACTGTGCATCGACCCAGCGCAGCGCCTGAGCGCCACGGACGCGCTGCTGCATCCGTGGCTGCAGCATGGAGTGTTCACTCGCAGTTAGTGGGAGGGCTTCGCCACACCAACTCTACACCAATTTTGGGTGAGCCACACCACGCGGGTAGAAAGCCGACTTTTCGGTCGAAGACGCCGATAACTTGGGCAAGACGCTGGCAAGTGCGCAGCAGCACAGCAGCAGGAAGGCGGGCGAGCGGTAGCAGCGGCAGCGGCAGCGGCAGCGGCGAGCAGTGGTGAGCAGCCTCAGCCGAGCGACGCAATCGCGAGAGCGTACGTCGCGCGCGCAGGCTGCGCATTGTTTTCTTTATTATACACATAGAGCAAGTGCGAGACGTGCGTCCTTGCCGAGTGACTGCTTCGCTGACCTGGGCTGGCGGCGCGCGACGCGACCGACAGGAAGGCGCGATGGGCTCACGCGGCGACAACCAAGACGACGACGCGCGTTTGCGCCGCCCCGGCCGCGAGCCTCGGGAACGCGTGCTCTCGAGCCAGTGCGGGCAGCGCAAGCCGGTGGCCGTGGACCCCGCGCTGAGCGCGCGGTGGGCGGCGTTCTACCCGGGCGAAGACATCGCCGTCGTCACGAGCACGGGCAAGCCGCCGGTGCCACCGGGCGGTGCGAAGCGGCTTGTGGTGGCGTTCTGCCGTGGCTGGCGGCGGCTAACGGGCGGGTGCGTGGGTTGGGTGGCGCAGGATTCGTGCCGCTGCGCGTCGGGCACCCGCGTGCGAGCGGCGCCAGCAGCGACAACAACAGCAGCAGCGCAGACGCCGAGTGCTCGCCGACCGTCGGGTACCGTGGAGACTGCTGCTGCTGCCGACCGTCCGGCTGTTGCCGCGTGGCGCTCTGCTGACGCTCTGCTCGCTTAGGTTCTCGCTCGACACGCTGCTCTGGAGCGAGAAGCTGCTGGAGGAGCGCCTGACGGAGCTCAACGCGTGGACGCGGCGCGCGCCGCCCACGCAGCGCCAGAAGCTCGAGCGCGTCAACTGGCTTGTAAACCGCTGTAATACTACGACGCCCTGACCGCCTGCCTGCCTCCTGCGCGCGCCGCGCTCGCTCGACCTCCCTCGTCTCCATTATCGCCATTGCGTCCGAACAGTCGTCACACACCGAGACACCGAGACGCGCGATGACGTCGCTCCTGCTGCGCTGGCTCAACGACGAGCTCGAGCTGCCGCGCAAGGTGGAGGTGCTCGAGCGTGACCTCAGCAACGGCTTCGTCTTCGCGCACGTGCTCCATGCGTTCGGCGTCGAGCCGCACGTGGACAAGTACCGCGACAGCGCCGCCACGAGCGCCAAGCTCGAGAACATGGAGCAGCTCGCGGCCGCGCTCGAGAAGGTCGGCGTTGCCTTCCCGATGCGCCTGCGCCGGTCGATCCTCATGGAAGATCGCTCCGCGATCCTCCAGTTCCTCCTCCTAGTCAAGGACTTCGTGCAGAGCCGCACGCGCAAGAAGGGGGCGAGCGTGGCGCCTGCCGCGCGCTCGCGCGTGCACGAGAGCGCGCGAGTCAACGCCGACGAGAACGCGGTGTCGCGGGACGTCGAGGAGCGCTTCGTCGCGGAGACGGCGCTCCGGCTCCAGCCGGGCGCTGTGGTGTTCCGCAAGGACGTCGACATGGCGGTGCACCTCCGGCGCTTTGAGCAAGCACAGTGGACCGCAGAGAACGAGCTCTTTGAGGTGCATCGGTCTCTCCGGTCACCTAATGGTGACTCCTGCGTGGCTGCGCTTCTGCACCTGCGCGCTGACACGCTCTCCGGTTCGCACTTGCGCTTCGCTGTTGCTCAGCTTCGAGCGACGCAGAACGCGGCGCAGGCAGCAGACTCCGCCTCCGGGATGCACGCGGTGCGGACGCACCTGAAGGACAAGCGAGCGTTCATGAAGGACTGGGACGCCGAGCACCTCGGCAAGTGGAAGGAGACGCAGGTGAGCGAGATTTGAGGAGTGTCCGTCGATGCTGTCGCCGCGCTCAGTTCCTCAAGCTCGCACCTGTGTGTTCGTGCGCGTGCGACCCCAGCGACTTCACTTGATGGCCGAGCAGGACGACCTGCGACTCGAGCTGGCGCTGCAGGAGAGAGCGCGGATCCGAGTGCAGCGCTCGCTCGACGGGATCAAGCGCGACGCGAGCGCCGGTGTGGAGGACTTCGAGAAGAACCTGACGCGCCTCGGGCTCGGTGGAGTGTCAGGGGGCAGCTCGCAGCCGCTGCGAGCGATCCCTGTCACCGACGAAGGAGCGCTCGCGCACTTCCGGACGCTCGAGCAGCGCGTCGAGCAGCTCGAGTTCCGACCGTCGAACAACGTCAAGATGATGAAGGAGCTCCGCGCGCGTCGGAAGGCGCAGCTCGCCGCCGAGAAGGATCGCCGCATGCGGCGGCGGAAGTTTGGCGACGACCTGCCTCCAAGCATCCAGGTGAGCTTGCTTGCGTGTCACCTGCGCGAGATGCTATGAGCTCACACACGATCACCAGACCGCCGACCTCGAGCAAGATCCTCCGGCGCCGTCTGAGAGCCAGGATTCGCCGCAGTCATGCGCACCGACGACGAGCGAAGACGCACGAGAAACTGCGCCAGGTGCGGATGAACCGCGGGACATCCGCGAGGCGTATCTCGAGAGCAAGCGCGCGGATCTGGAAGCCAACTACGACCGCCTTCGCGAGCTGGGGAACACTCGCAGGGACGCAGACATGCTGACGCTGCACGCCGTCCGCGCGGACGAGCACAAGAAGGCAGACATCCACAAGTGGGCAGTGTGCGCGGATGCAGCAGAGGCGCTCGTCAGTCTCGCGTTTGAGATCGCGACACGGAGGTACCAGTGTCCTGGGTACTCGGCAGCTGCTTGTGTCCACGAGAAGCTGATCGTTTGATGCGATGGCGTGCAGTGCATCAGGCGAGGTCGTGGACGTCGACGAGCTCAAGCGGAGCTCGTTCCTTGTTGTCACACCCCCGGAGCGATTGGCGCAGCTCACAGACAGCGAAGACGACTTCGAGATGGCAGAGCTGGCGACCCACTTCGTGTCACGCACGGGGCTGTGGGCTGAGTACTTCAGCGGCGGCGCCGAGCGACACCTCCACCCAGCAACTGACTCAGCGATACACGGCTTCGTCCAGAGTCTGACAGCACCTCCCGACTCCGTGTCGCTCGACACGACGTGGACGCCGAAGAGCGAGTTCGCGGTCGTGTGTGTCTTCACGGACGACGCGTTCGGCGGCGTGTACCCTCAGCGAGTCGCTGCCGAGCGCGGGATGCAGTGCGCGAGTGTCGATGCGATAATCGAGGAGTGCGTGCAGCTGAGTCTCGAAGCTCAGAAGCAAGCCGACGCGTCTGCTCTCTCTGAGCGCGAGGTGGGTCGCGCTGATCGATCACACTCGCACTCGCTTGGCTGTTCAGAGCGAGGCGCTTTAACGATGGGTGTGCTCACGCTCGCGCGTTCTTGTCCGGCAGCGAGAGCTGGGGGCAGTCGGAGTCAAGGCGAGCGCGCTCAAGCAGAAGAACTCGGCGCTGCCGGAGGCACTCGTGGTCGAGATGGTCATGAAGTTCCTCGCCTTCCTCCCGCGACGAGGACTCCAGATCGAGCAGGAGAGCGAGGTACAGCAACATGATCTCAAGCGAGATGCTGTCAATGGATGCATCCTACACAACTTCCCACGGTGCGCGCTTGACTGTGTGTGGTGTTCGTACAAGAGCACGGCAGTGCCCAGCGCTCTCACACTGAATACTCTCGCATGGCTTCAGGTCGCTGGAGGAGGCGAAGCTGTTCGAGAGAGCACTGATCACTCAGATCAGTGATGAGGACGCACGAGCGCTTCAGCTCACCGCACTCGAGGACATGTCGGCGAACGGAGAGAGCTCAGACTCAGCTTTCGTCTCCCAAGTCGACGCTATCGTCACGATCGCGCCGGTGCCGGTGCTGGAGACTGTCGTCCCCGTGGAAGAAGCAACGTCGCGACCGCCGACGGCATCGGGACTGGGCAGCCAGGAGAGTCGACGCTCGTTGATCACGAGCGAGAAGAAGAGTCCGGAGGCGCAGGCGAAGGTGGAGCAAGAACAAGAGGCGTTGCGACGGAAGGAGGCGCGAGCCCAACTCGAAGACTTTTGGCGCCGAACCTCTCGCTGCACACAGGTTCGCTGCGTGTTGCGTTCGTCGACCAGGACAAAGAGACTGACAGTCAGTCACCCGTGTGTTGTTCGTGGATGCGGCAGATCGACCAGGTCGGCATCCATCCCGACGCACTTGCCGAGCTGATTCACCTGAGCATCGATGCAACGACGGGCGAGGCGATGGCGGGTCGCGTGGTGGCGCTCGCTTGCACTGCGAACGAGCTCCCTGACGAACTGCGGGCTGCGCGGGACGACCGACGGCAGCGCATGGACCCGCTTCGCCGCGCGCTGTGGCTCCGAGCTTCGAAAGAAGTGGAGCTCTCGGGGGAGAGCATGAGCCTCGTCCTGAGCACGCTCGAGCAGGTGAGTGTGATCGCTAGTTATCGATCTCTCGAGGCCAAGAGATGCTGATCACCTCGTTGTCTCGCAGATGGACGTCGAGCTGCACAGCGATCTGCGCACTCGGTTCATCGCGATCCGCGACGTCCTGCGAACGATGTCTGCTGCCTCAGCGCAGAACCGAGAAGACCTCGAGACCCGGCTGGACGACTGCGCGTCCTTGCAGAGCGTTCTCAGCACTGCTTCGACACGGTATCGAGCGTCACAGTCAGGCAAAGAGGTGCGTGCGGGTCGCGTGTCACGCTCTCGCTGATCAACTCGAACGAACGAGATCCTGACACGTTGCCTCGTGTCCTCCACCAGCGGTTCTTCACGGACACCGAGGTGCTGCTCGGGGATCAGATCGACGCGAAGAGGAGAGACGCCAACGCCTTTGTCGACGCGCTCGCGAGGACTTCGACGCCGAATGTGGTGGCTGCTGTCGACCCACTCTTCCAGATGCTGCCGTCGATCTGCTTCGTCTTGAAGGAGCACGCGGTCGAGAAGATCGAGTTCCTCCAGCGCTCCCTCTTCGACCAGATCCCTTTCTTGCGCGACCCGAGTCGCGGCGAGGTGGCGATCCCGAGGGAGGTGCCAGGTGGAGCGATCGACGCCGCGATCGAGTTGAGTGCCTCAAGCCCGCTCGTGACCGAGCTCGTCATCGAAGACGTGACGCGCATCCTCAGGCAGATCGCGACAAAGTTCGTGTTCCGACACTCGAACGCTGGACAAGGAGCTGAAGCGCAGCAAGAAGAACAGCTACATGGACTGCCGCTGCTGCATGAGAAGAACGTCGTGTCGACGCTAGTGCGACGGCTGCTTGAGCAAGCTACGGCACTCTGTCGATTCGCGGCTCAGCTGAGGCAACGCGCGCGCGATCTCTTCGACAGCGACATCCGGCGACTCGAGGGATGCATCGTGGAAGACTTGCGAACCAAGAACAAGACCGTCGACGCTGTGATGAGCGAGCTCCGGCAGCTCGGACGAGCGGTATGGCTGGAGCAGCGGATCTCGGACGCACCACTCTCGGCTCTCGCGAAACGCTTGCCGAGTCGCCACAGAGCACACTTCCTCTCCTGCGACCAGATCCGCATACTGGCGACTGCGTTTCTCGACCGCGAGCGCGTCGAGACGGCGATCGCGCTCCATCACGACGCGTTCCTCTCCCTACTCCTCGAGACGGCTCGACGCTCCAGCTTCCCGCGGTTGTGGCAAAACCCGACTGCTCTCGCGACTGTCGTGCTCCAGTCTTCTGCAGCTGAGTCGCTCTCGTGGCGCGCGCTCGTCAGCTCGATCTTGTGCGCGGAGTTTCTCGGCATCCCCACGGAGCGTGATCTCACGCAGTACGCTCAGCAGGCGGCAGCGCTGAATCGGACGAGCGCTGGGCAGCTGGACGAGAGCGGTGAGGCAGAGGACATCCTCCTGTCACGCGACCAGTTCGCCCAACTCCCGCTGTGGTTCGAGAAGCCAGTCGCCGGCTCGATTCACCACGCGGTCGCTGCCGACCTGAAAGACTTGGTGTTCCTGATCTTCAGCTCCGGCGACGGCCGAGGCGCGCGAGAACCGACCGTGGCACTGACACCCATGCTGCTCGAGTGGTGTCGCCACCCGTCACTGCGTCTCGACATCCGCGCCGACCTGAGCGCGTTCCTCCCTCGGTACGCCAGAGGTCTCGCGCGCGCGACTCGGGTCCTCGCTCTGCTGAGCTCTTCGCATTCACCAGCAGCACCTGCAGCAGTTGAAGCAGAGGAGGTCTCTCAGCCGACCGCCGCGCGCCGACTCCGCCAACTCCTGACCTTCGCTCGCCTTCCGATCGATGACCAGCGCATCGACGAGCTCACGCGCGAGAGCGGCGCCTCCAATCTGTCGACGCCCATGTCTCTGCTGGCACTCTGCGACGCCTACGACCCGCACCTCGCGTCGCACTTCCTCTTCAGCAACCCGATCGACGCGCTCGTGCAGGGGTTGTCGTAGCCATGTGTCCAAGAGCTACAGAAGCAGGTGGTCGGCGCCTTCCGCGTTGCCTTCGTCGCACTCGTCGTCGCTCTCAACGCCCCCACGAGCACGCGAGCGCGGCGGTGACGCCAGCTCCAGCGAGCGAGATGTCGCGTCTGGGAGCAGCGCCATCGAGGGCCGCGCCGCTTTCTTCAGCACGTCTGCGTACAACGAGTGCGCGACAATACCCGCGAAGAGCCCGATGAGCCCCGCGGACGCGAGGCTGCGCGCGTACCGCATCGCGGCGAGCGCCGCCACGAAGCCGCCCGCGTACTTGAGCGAGCTCTCGGTGCGCGGCTTGGCGTACAGCCGCGCGACCGCCGCCGCCAGCAGTCGCAGCCAGCGGTGCCGCGTCAGCTCTGTGGTGTCAGCCACAGTCGTCGGTGGCGGCGCTGACGACGTCCGCGAGGTCGAGGTCGACCGAGGCGGCAGCGAGGACGGCGGCAAGGATGGCGGCATCATTCGTGAGAGAAGCTCGCCAGCTAGAAATGCGCAAATGAGTGACATGCCACTTAATGCGAGTGACATTTACAGAATTTTGTAACAGTGTGCAGTACGAGGTGTCCAATCTATGGGCTTGCCGCGTGAGCAGGCTGGCTCTGGACTCACAGCTTAGATGCGAGTTGACTCGATCCCCCCAAGTTTACGGTTGTTCATGACTGGAGTAGGGACTAGTTGGAGCGATCGAGGAAGTGGCAGGGAAGCGATCTACAATGAAGCTGCTCTGAATCGATATACAGCATGTTTCACACCGCGTGGAAGTGCGGGTACTAGTGCACCTTGTACCTGATGTTGTTGCACTGCATGGGCAAGGATTTGAATGGTGTCCTGACACGGGAGTTCCATATGCCATTTGAAGCCCGAGTTGCCGCACCACCTTCCACCGTCGACGACAGTACGGAGCGCCGGGTCTGCGTTCATCTGAGCGACAGCATATTTAGTAAACGGGACAATCCAGAGTCTCTGGTACCCATTCTTCGTGGCGAGTTCAATCGCATGATAGGATCGACTCGATACCCACTGGAGTCGCACAAGACGGAGGTCCGACTGCGCGATCTTGAGCGACGGAACCTAAGCGAGGCTTTGTCATCTCCCGAGCGCGCGCGGGTTCATCCCTAGTGCTGGCTGCCTCTATACCCCGCAAGTTGGCGGTACTCCCTGCTAAGAATCGGACAACGAGTCAATCTGGAGCAGCGTCTCGAACACTTGGACGTGGGAAAAACATGTTTCAATTGTTGGCGGTTCTGTTGGATGGTTGGATATTCGCAGTTGAAGCCGGCAGCATCATCGCTTCCGCTGCTTCCGACGGTACGCCAAGAGGTTAGGAGCTAGCCCAGCGAAATTCAATCGCTGCGGATTCACTGGTGGTTGAGGTTGGTGCTTTGCCGATCGCGATCTGGTCGACTACAGCGACAAACCCTCTATGGTTGGCAGACGCGTTGTCAAGCACAAGTTATTACAACAGACATCAAGTATTCCATGCAAAAATCAAGTATTCTGCTTGATATTGACCGTCAAGAATAAAGCGTCACTGACAAGCGCTGAGCGGCCCAACCAAGCGCATGACGTGCGAACACTACACGCGGCACTGCCATGTGCGCGCCGAGTGCTGCAGTCAGTGGGTCGCCTGTCGCCTGTGCCACGACGCGCAGTTCCAGGACCACGCGATCGACCGGCACGCGATCCGGTTGATGCGCTGCGACGCCTGCCAGACCGAGCAGCCGGTGCGTCTTCGTGCGGAGCCTGTGCTGAGTGAGCTCCTCGAGCTCTTCGAGAGCTCGTTGCCTCGCGTGACCTGCCCTCACCACGCTTCTCTCTGCGTATGAATGTGGCGATTGCCAGTGCGCGCAGACGTGCTCGCAGTGCGCGGCGCAGATGGGCGCCTACTTCTGCGCGACGTGCAACCTGTTCGACGACGCCGGCGAGGAGAAGCGCGTGTTCCACTGCGACGGCTGCGGCATCTGCCGCGTGGGCGGCCGCGAGAGCTTCTTCCACTGCACCACGTGCTGCGGCTGCTACCCGCTCTCGCTGCGCGACAAGCACAAGTGCCTCGAGGGCTCGATGCACCGCGAGTGCGCCATCTGCCTCGAGGTCACCTTCGCGTCGCTCGAGCGCGTGCACGTGCTACCGTGTGGCCACGTGCTCCACGGCGCCTGTTGGCAGGAGTACATCAACCACGGGTGCGTGTCGAAGTGTCGAGCGACGGTGAGTGGGTGTGGGTGGTGTGGTAACCAGCAGTGCTGCGTGTGTGTGCGCGTGTGTGTCGGAGTGCGCAGCCACTACCGGTGTCCGACGTGCCGCACGCGGATGTTCTGGGTCGACGACGGTGATGACGACGGTGACGACGACGACGAAGGAGAAGAAGGAGAAGAAGGCGAGGAGGACGCGTCAAATGACGAGACGGGAGACAGCGGCGGCTCTGAGAGTGACGACAGCGAGGAAGAGGAGGAGGAGGACGGAGAGAGCGAGAGTGAGGACGGCGACGACACGACCAGCGGCACGGAGGTCGCTTCCAGCGCGCAGGCGGCGACGCCCGTGAGCAGCCCTAGCGCCACGACGGAGAGCGGGGTGGCGCAGCGTCTCGTGACCGCGATCTTCAACGCGATCTCGAGCGCCGCAGACAGCGACGAGAGCGACGAGGGCGGCGGCGGCGGCGGCGGTGAGAGCGCCGTGCGTCGGCACTCGTCGTAAGCGGCGGCAGGCAGCGAGAGCACGAGCGAGCAACACATCGTCGAACACGCCGTCTTGTTACGCAGTAGCCAGTGAGTTGAGTCGCAGCCTGCAGCAGTCACGAGAGGGACGACGTGCGGTAGAACGAGAGCGACTTGCAGTCGAGGGAGCAGAAGTCCTTGTAGCTGCTCGCCGGCGCGAAGAAGTTGCGCGCGCACGTGCGGCACTGCGTCCAGCCTGGCGCGAGCAGCGGTGGCGTCGTGGCGGCGGTAGTGGGGCTGCTGCTGCTGCAGCGGCGGAAGCTGCGCTGGAGCTCCTCGGTCGAGACGGTCGCGGCAAACGAGCTGCAGAGCGTGGAGGCACGGCCGACGCTCTTGCGACTCGCGCCTGCGAGCGCCACGGGCTGCAGCTGCTGCGCCTCCTCCTCCTGGCTGCGTCCGCGCAAGCGTCCGATCCACTTCTTGGCGCGCGACCCAATGCCCATCACTGCTGCTGCTCGTACTGGTGCTGCTGGTGATGGAGCTGCGCGGGACTGGACGAATGCGCGAGTGTGGCGAATCGGGAGACTGAGACCGAGGGCGACGGCGGCAGGGAAAGTGGAAGAGTGCGCGCGTGCGCACGAGCATGAGCGTGAGCATGAACATGAGTAACTCGCTCTTCTGCGGCTGTTGCCTTGCGATTGATGGCAGGTGGTGCGCGAGCTCCTGGTCGCTGGAGGTCGATGGTGATGTCTTCTGGACTTGCGTGGAAGAATGAGAAGCGTCCGTCGCGACCGCAGTGGCGACGCGTGGAGACGCTGGAGAAGGACCATCACGGCTTTCACCCTTCGTGGCAACATGGCAGCCAGCATGGGCGACGCTTTGCGATCAGGAGGTGCTCGCCAACCTGCTTTTGGTGCGCCAGGAGCGCATACCACGGTGGCTGGGTGGCGGCGCTGTGGCCGGTGACTGAGAACTTGCTTGACGACAACATTGTCTGCCGGCGCTCCACGCCGGACACTCCAAGTGCAACCGGTGCCAGGCGTCGGAGCATTGGGTCTATCAAGGAACCACGGCGGACCTACAGCACGCCTGTGGCGGAGCTCCGCCAGCTGCTGTGTCTTGGATCGCCGGTGCTTCTGAGATCGTCACGCGTCTCCTTACAGACTGTTCCTGGTTGGCGTGCACTTCATCTTCCCCTGCATCATGAATCCTGACACGCTGTTGCGAGATCGACACCGACACCGACACCGTCGAAACCACATCACCAGGAGACTGTTCTCGTGG